>CM056055.1:19409868-19644868 GCA_029574335.1 Rana kukunoris | reverse complement strand
GGGGTTCATGTTACTCTGATAGATAGATACCGTATTTATCGGCGTATACCGCGCACTTTTTTGCCCTTAAAATCAGGGCAAAATCTTGGGTGTGCGATATACGCCGATACTCGCTTCCCGTGCCGTGTTTGAATGCCGAACGCTGCCGCCGACATATACGGAGCGCAGTACTCTCGGGTACAGTCGGCCAGGCTCGCCTCCCCTCGCGGTTATGCGAGAGGAGCCGAGGGTGCCCAAGCATGCCCGAGTGTACTGCGCTCGGTATATGGGGGCGGCGTTCAAACACAGCACTGGAAGTGGGGATCGGCTCAGAGACAGCGCAGGAGAAGCGGGGAGGACACCACGAAGGCCGCAGACGGACACCGGACCGGACAAGGCCGCCGATGGACGCCGAGCAAGACACCAATACTGTAAGTAATAAAAAAAAAAAATCAGGAATTTCCCATCCAGATTAGGGGTGCGCTCTATACGCCGGTGCGCGCAATAGGCAGATAAATACGGTAGATAGATGGAAAACGATAGATAGATAGAGATAGATAGAACTGTCTCCTCAGACCTGGAAGGCCCCCCCAGCATACAGATCAGTCCAGTGATGGGGTTCATGTTACTCGGTTCTGGTCGCTCCCCTGAATATTCGGTATTACTGGCAGGTCTCTGCGCTGGGGGGAGTGTCTGGGATGGAAAGTTCTCGCTATAGAACGTCTATAGTCTATAGAAGAGAAATTACTGTACAAAGATCTGTACAGAAAGAAGGAAACAGACGAATAAATATAGAAAAACAACAGAAATTCACATTTCCTATCTGATATCTTCTGAAGGGTCATCTCACAGTCTGAATGAATGAAGACTTATATAGCGCGGCACATGCAAACTAAATGGCCTCTGGGCGCTTGTTGTTCCTGTCTCCTTTGATATCAAAAGAGATGAGTCTTGATCTTTCTCCTGAATGCTAAGTGGTTCTCCTCCAACCGAATGCTGGTTGGTAAAGCGTTCCATAGTCTGGGACCTTGGATCGCGAATCTTCTTTGTCCTTTGGACTTGTAGTTGGCTTTCGGTATCTGGAGTAGATTTTGGTTGGTGGATCGCAGAACACGATTGGGATTGTGAGCTTTTATTTTTTCGCATAGGTATTGGGGAGCATTCCCATGAATACATCTATGGGTTAGACAGAGTGCGAAGGTGAGATTGATTCCCAGGGTTTTTTCCCAGTCATAAGTCTGGCGGCCGTGTTTTGAACGACTTGCAGACGAGCGATTTGGTACTTTGGGAGTCCGAGGTAAAGGGCATTTGCATAGTCCAGTCTGGAGTTTACAATTGTTCCCACCACGACTGCTACGTCTTCTTTGGGGATAAAAGGAGTAAGTCTGTATAGTAGGCGCAGCAGATGGTGAGATCCGCACAGTATCATGCGGAGTCCCTCAAGCATCCCCTCTGTCGCTCCATTGAGTTTAAGATAACTCTTTGTCATCCAGTTCTCTATCAAAGAGAGGCATGTCTCTAGATTGAGGTGGTGATCATTTTTGTTGCAAATGCGGAAATACAGTTGCGTGTCGTCTGCATATGAGTGGTAAAGCAGTTTTTGGCTGCTGATGATTTCAAAAAGAGGGCGAAGATAGATGTTAAACAGCACCGGCAACAGAGGCGATCCTTGAGGGACTCTGCATGCTACTGTGCATTTCTCAGAAGTGAAAGGTCCTAACTTCACTGTTTGCGATCGGTTTTCCAAAAAAGAGGAGAACCAAGATAAATCGCCTTCAGCGACTCTGGCTACTTTAGCAAGCCGAGTCAGTAACAGTTTGTGGTCGACAGTGTCGAAGGCAGTGCTTAGGTCCAACAGAACCAGAAGACAAGATTCTCTTTCGTCTGCGGCCTCGAGAGCGTCATCCCATATTTTGAGCAATGCAGTTTCTGTCTCGTGTCCGGGACGGTAACCCGATTGAAATGGATCAAGTAGCTTGTGGGTATCTAGATGCTGTTGCAGCTGCTGTACCAGTCTCAAAGAAAGAAAGAAAGAAAGAAAGAAAGAAAGAAAGAAAGATAAAAAATGAAAGGAAAGGTTTCTCCTTCAGACCTGGCAGGGCCCCCAGCATACAGATCAGTCCAGTGATGGGGTTCATGTTGCTCTGATGAGGTTCTGATCGGCTCCCCTGAATATTCGGTATTACTTGCAGGTCTCTGCGCTGGGCGGAGTGTCTGGGATGGAAAGTTCTCTGTGTGGTCACCTTATGAGATGTCACGTAGACCACTGGTCCACTCTCCGATCAGACCACTTCCTTGTGATCTCTGTGTATGGAGGTTCTCATATATGGCCCCCGTCACCTCATCAGCCACATTTATTTATTTAAATGTATTTATTACAGGTTCTTATATAGCACCGTCAATTTATGCAGCACTTTTATATATGTATTGTGCATTCACATCAGTCCCTGTCCTCAAAGAGCTTACAATCTAAAGTCCCCTAACACACAATCACACATACTAGAGCCAACTTAGACAGGAGCCAATTAAACTACCAGCATGTCTTTGGAGTCACATTCACATATAACGAGGATTGGAGAGTATGAAATATCTGAAGGTTAGGGCTTTTTTTCAGCTGGAACGCGGCGAACGCAGTTCTAAGACCTCCAGCACTAAATGTATGTAAAAGCAATGAGTGCTGTAGTGTTCTGGAGGGTCTGTTGATGCTGGGGCATCTATTGTTGTTGGAGAGGATCTATTTTTGGGGAGGAAGGGGGTCTATTGTTACTGGGGAGGTCTTCTGTTATTTGTGTGGGATCTATTATAGCTGGGGGTGGGTCTTATGTTGCTGGGGGGGTCAATCGTTGCGGGGAGAGATCTACTGTTGAGGGAGGTGTTGCTGACTGCTTGAGGGTCTATTGATTCTGGCTGCTGGGGGGATCTATTGTTGCTGGAGGGGATCTATTTTTGCAGTGGGGTCAATCGTTGCTGGTGGAGGATCTATTGAATATAAAAACATTATGCTTGAAATAAAAGAACAGATTTTATTAAGGGAGAACCAAAGAAACCTTTGCGGCAAAACCTGAGGTATTTGTAGTACCGTATTTATCGGCGTATATCGCGCACTTTTTTGCCCTGAAAATCAGGGCAAAATCGTGGGTGCGCGATATACGCCGATACCCGCTTTCCGACATATACCCAGGACAGTACACTCGGGTATATTCGGCCAGTCTCGGCTTCTTCCGCGGTCACGTCCTGGACGTACAGGACGTGAGCGCGACAGTTGCCGAGCCTGCCCGAGTGTACTGCGCTGGGTATATGCTGGCGCAGTATTCAAAGCTCGTCGCGGGAAACGAGCGGGGAGGACGCGAGGACGCCGGACCCGCCGAAGAGGACACCGGACCCACCGCAGAAGGACACCGGACCCGCCGCAGAAGGACACCCGAAGCCGCAGAAGGACACCCGATGCTGCAGAAGGACGCCAGACCCGCCGTAGAGGACACCCGAAGCCGCAGAAGGACGCCGGACCCGACGAGGCCGCCGATGGACGCCGTGCAAGACACCAAAACTGTAAGTACAAAAATAACTTTTTTTCCACAGGATTGGGGGTCACTTTAGGGGTGCGCGGTATACGCGGGAGCGCGTTATACCGCGATAAATACGGTAGTTACTTTTTAAATTACGAAGACAAGAGGGAGTTTTGTTGAATTCTGGAGGATAAATCCCTCACACTTTCATTCTGGTCCTTATCATTTTATTCATTTTATTCCATAAAGTATTTTTAGGACACCTCTGGCATGCCACGATGAGTTTTATCATCTTTGTAGCATTTGGTAAAGAATATTTCTTCTCACAATATTTGCAAATTGCAGCTTTGCTCTCAGCAGAGATTGCTCCGTGGAAATATTTCCAAACTCTACATGTTGGTCCGTACCTCCCAACTTTTTGAGATTGGAATATGGGACACCTATCAGCAAACGTTTGCAGGCATAGGACACACCCCTCGCGATGCCCCTTTTAAAGAAGAATTGTGCAAAAAAAAAAAAAAAAAGTGCTTTTTTTACCACTACTTTTCCTTTATATTGGCTTTTGGAATTTAGAAATGCAGCAATTTAGAAATCAAATGAAAGGTTTAGCGCTGGAAAATGCCCTTTGAAAGATAAAAAGTGCATTTTATATACATCTATGTAGATCAGACCAAAATGAGGGACAAATGAGGAGGAAAGAGGGACAGAGGGACATTGCTCCAAATCAGGGACAGTTGGGTGCTTTGTTGGTCTCACCATTTTACTCTGATGAGGAAAAGAAAAAACAACTTACTGAGCAGACTATAGGGAAACATTTTGCTGTGATGGTGGAGAACATTCAGAGGAATCATTTAAAGGTTATAAAGCTAAACTAATTTCTCAGACAAGTTTACCCTATTACCTGTCAAGACCTGAGAGTACAGGAACTATCATCTACTGTATCCCCACAATCACCCAACTGTAGGAGGTACAAGATGAAGCAAACAAGCAAACTAAACTGGAGCCTTTCCCCGCAGTGCCCCCTAGTGGCAGAAATTCAGATTTCTCTTGCATTAAGAAGTACAGTGTTACTTGAATTGTATTCCAGTATTTGTTTTTCTTCAACTGAGAGAACTTGCAATATATTAAGACCTTACATAACGTCTCAGAAATCGTCCTAGATACAGTACATTATTTATTTTTTGGAAAATAACATATTCCACGCTCTTTTTTTTATTTTTTTTATTTCAGGAAACAATAAAGCACGGCTCTGGAAACAAACAGACTTTGTTTTCCATTTTTTTTGTATTTGTTCCAGGTCTTCTCATCTCTAGTCATACGTATGTAATGTGAAGAACAGCTTACAGAGTGCAGCAGTCAGGACTTTATTACCCAAATAAAAGCATATACAGTGCAATGTATAGTAATGTATACTATGCAGCCCTCAAATTTTCCACTCGCCTACTCGCATTTTGCGAGTGGAAAATGAGGGCTGACGGGGAGCTAGGCTGCCTGGGAGTGGGGGGGTGAGAACCGCCGGCAGTCGGGGTTGATCGGGAGCGGTTCCCCCAGTGGAAGAGTGCATGGAGTTAGAGGAGAGCCGCGGGATCCTGAGAGGTAAAACACGCTGTAACAGCTTACATTGAAACTGTCTCCGCTCTGCTCAATCTCACACAGCCCCGCCTCTTCCTAACCCCGTGCCTGTAATAGACAGAATGCGGGTCCAGTGCTGGGATGCATTCTGTCTATTACGAGCGTGGGGTTAGGAGGAGGCAGGGCTGTGTGAGAGTGATCAGAGCGGAGACAGTTTCAATGTAAGCTGTTACAGCGTGTTTTACCGCTCGGTGATCCCGCAGGTCTCCTCTAACTATAGTCACGATCCGGCCACCCCTCTCACTTCCTCTGCCCTGGCAAGGCTGCAATGGGGGCACAGTAAGGCTGCAATGGGGGCACTGTAAGGCTGAAATTGGAGCACAGTGAGGCTGCAATGTGAGGCACAGTTAGGCTGCAATGTGGGGCACAGTGAGGCTGCAAAGTGGGGCACAGTGAGGCTGCAAAGTGGGGCACAGTGAGGCTGCAATGGGGGCACAGTGAGGCTGCAATTTGGGGCATGGTGAGCCTGCAATGATGGGCACAGGTCACACTGCATTGATGGGCACAGGCGAGCCTGCATTGATGGACACTGGTGAGGCTGTGCTGAGGGGAACTGATAAAGTTGTTGTTAATATTTATTTTTGTAACTTAATTCTGCATAAAACATTTAAGTATCATTTCATGAGATAATTTATAATGGCTCTCCTCTCCTCTCCCCTTCCCTTCAATTCTAGATTCTTCTATAAAGTGACTGGCACCTTCCATTATTCCACCCTGAGAAAAGAACAAATCCTGAGACGTATGTTCCTGGAACCTTACTACCAAGTGGTCTTAGGACATTCACAATGAGCTTATCCTTCAACTGGAGGTCCATCTTTATGGCACCCATAGCAGTGTGTGTGTGTGTGTATGCTGCTTGTATACGTTCACCCGATATGTAGACCCCTCTTGACCCAGTTTGCATTACAGAGAATCTGGTGGTTGTTCAGTGCCAACAATTACACCAGATTATCTGTGTGATTTTTTTTTACATGGTTCCCCGTCCCTGAGATCCCTCCATTGGTTGCCCGTAAAAGACAGAATCACATTTAAGGCCCTATGCCTGACGCACAAATGTGTACACGGATGACGCTCCCCAATACTTATGTGAGAAAATAAAACAACAAAACCCCAATCAAGTGCTTCGATCAACTAACCAAAAATGACTACAAATCTCAAAAGCCCGCTACAAGACCAAAGGAGAACATCGATTTGCATTCCAAGGACCTCGACTGTGGAAGGCCTTACCAACTAACATCTGAACAGAAATTGATCACCTGGCCTTCAGAAAAAAACTCAAGACAAATCTGTAACGGATTGACCCATGACGCCCAGAGACTTTTGAGGGATGGGGGATACTCCTGTGCCAGCGTCACTAAGGACTCTTGGGTCTTGGGTCTAAGGTCACCCTGTGCCCCTTTTGGGCATATGGTGACTGATAAATAATAATTAATGTATGGAGATCTGGACATATTACAGGTGATTTCATGCTGACCCACCATCGGTCAATAAGAATGACTCTTTCAATGCTTAACCTAGGCTGTTGAGAGGCTAATTGAGTTGGGCTTCTGAAAGACATTCCGTTGTGAGATGCTAATAACACTGTTTAAAGTCTATTGTGTGAATAGCTTATTGTCGGAGACAGAACACCTGACAAAGGAATGTGTACTCTGCAGGTGAATCACTTACTGGGACGTCTGGGGGATAAGTAACGCACGTGAATATCATTACCTAAAATAATGTGATTGAAGCCCCACTGTGTGATGAGGGGGTGGAGAGTTTCTTTGTTCCTTTGATAACTGTAACATGGCTGTACTGTATAAAAGAGAGCTAACCATTAAAGAGTTCATTCATACATTTTGAAACTAGAGAACAGAGCTGAGTCTCATTATTCTGGGAAATGGAATGCATTGTGTCTACATGGATTGTCGGACTGTCGTATAAGCTGTCTTGGGTTGATGGAAGATCGTAAATGGTGGTGAGCGTTACACCATCTATTCTGATTCTCAAGTTATTCACTCACTATATTAGAGTTGTGCTATGTGCTACCATCTGCCACTTCTAGTAAAAAGAAATTACAATAAAAACATACAAAAAAAAAAATCATTCCTGTTTTTTCTTTTTTAAAGAACAGACAAGGGCAAGGTATCATGGTTAAAAGCTTTATACATTTAATTAGGTAAAAGCAAAAGCACACTTACAGTGAATTAGCTTGAGTCCAACCAGTGTACGTACAGAAGCTAACAAGCCTTGGTGATAGGCCGGCTCAGCAGACAGACAAGCAGTAGGGTCTGCCACCGCTCTGCACACTCATGAAATGAAATGGCTGCACATTATGGCAGGGCAGCAAAGCGTTTCGGAGGACGTCCTCTTTGTCAAGCCTTCCCATCACCGATAACTGGAGGCATTTTATGGTCCATAGGAGGAAGGAGGACATTGTTTCCCAGAATATGGCCAGTGAATATGCAGCTGATGGAGCTGATATATATATATATATATATATATATATATATATATATATATATCTGTGAATATATTGAAGGGGGAGGTGGGCCACTGCTTGGGAACTGAGTATGTGTGAGCTGGTTGGAATTTTTTGGTGCATGGGAATACTGTGATGGATCATTTGTCCAGAAGATGGTGCAGCTGCTGTTGTTGTATTTGGAGGTTCCTGCAATATAATAGGGCAGGGATCCTCAAACTACGGCCCTCCAGCTGTTGTGGAACTACACATCCCATGAGGCATTGTAAAACTCTGACATTTACAGACATGACAAGGCATGATGGGAATTGTAGTTCCTGAACAACTGGAGGGCCATAGTTTGAGGACCCATGTAATAGGGAGTGTCAATGTTATATGCATTGTGTTGGGTGGTAAGACAGGGTGTCAGGGTGTCTTTGCTCCAACTAGCCCAATCTTACTATCACGTACCTGGTGGAGACTGGAATGTGATGGAGGTCTCCCTTGCTCCTCCCACCTACACTCCTGAAGGTGGGGACAGGAAGTGCAAAGGGAAGGAGTGGCATGAGTTCTGAGTGGCTGGCTGGCGATGTAGACTCTGTAGGTGGGTAGAGCTGGTAGTCACAGTCCTCGGAGCAGGAAATACAAGCAGCTTGGCACCAGAGCATGGGACAGGAGCAGAACCAGGAGAAGAGCAGCAGTCAGCGACAATCAGGCAGCCAGGTACCGAGTGAGCAGGCAAAGCAAGTCCAGAAGGCAGGCCAGGGTCGGCAACTCGTGACTCACTGTATGCGCCGGTCGGAAGCGCATCAATCACAGCCTGTGAATAGGAACGCCCACTCCTGCGGGATTCACTACCCGGAAGCTGGGGGTGAAAATAGCCATTAAACGCTATGTACGAAAAAAATAAATTAAAAAAAACACCAGCATACTGTCAGTCTCATAAGTCTGCTCAATGTAATGTTAGAATTTTTTTTTAGAATGAACCCCCGCTTTAAGGACCTTGCCCCTTTTTGTGATTCAGCACTGCGTTGCTTTAACTGACAATTGCGCGGTCGTGCGACGTGGCTCCCAAACAAAATTGGCGTCCTTTTTTTCCCACAAATAGAGCTTTCTTTTGGTGGTATTTGATCACCTCTGGGTTTTTTTTTTTTTTTGCGCTATAAACAAAAAATAGAGCGACAATTTTGAAAAAAATTCAATATTTTTTACTTTTTGCTATAATAAATATCCCCCAAAAATATATAAAAAAAAAACAAAAACATTTTTCCTCAGTTTATGCCGATACGTATTCTTCTACCTATTTTTGGTAAAAAAAATCGCAATAAGCGTTTATGGATTGGTTTGCGCAAAATTTATAGCGTTTACAAAATAGGGGGTAGTTTTATGGCATTTTTATTAACAATTATTTTTTTACTACTAATGGCGGCGATCAGCGATATTTTTTTTTTTTTCGTGACTGCGACATTATGGCGGACACATCTGACAATTTTGACAAATTTTTGGGACCATTGTCATTTTCACAGCGAAAAAAGCTATAGAAATGCATTACTGTGAACATCACAATTGCAGTTTAGGAGTTAACCACTAAAGGGTGCTGACGGGGTTAAGTGTGACCTCATGTGTGTTTCTAACTGTAGGGGGGCAGGGCTGGATGTGTGATGTCAGTGATCGTCTTTCCCTATATCAGGGAACAGACGATCAATGACAGCGCCACAATGAAGAATGGTTAAGGTATGTTTACACTCACCTCTCCCCATTCTTCAGCTGCGGTGACCAATTGCGGGACACCAGCGCCGATCGGGTCCACGGGTCCCGCGGGCACGGTCACGGAGCTTTAAGAGACATGTACAGTGTAACGGAACTATGTATTCTGCCTGTACATCTATACTAAATCATGCAGTGGGATATTATGAGGTGTAAATATCCTCTGTCTGTCTAGATGTAGATTAGAAGTGAATCAGCCTGGCTCCTAAAACCTCTCTTTAGGTATGCTAATGCACCTGTCTATCCCCAAAGGTTAATTGATCTATTGTGTGTGTGAAAGACCTGTGTTTATCCTTAAGAGATTGTATATTGTATTCCAAATTAGCATTCTCCTGTCAGTTGTATTGAAATAGCATGTCAATTATGTTCAGAAGAACTGTCAGGATTTGCGGTGCCGAAATGTTTAGCTACTGATGGGATTATCTGTGATTGAGAAAGGAATGTGGCTTCTTTGGCCTGGTGCCAGGGTGTCTAACTTGGGGCCCCCCTGTGGAGGGAGGGGGTGGAGAGTTCCATTGTTCCTTGATTATTCACAAGCTTGTAACTAGATATAAACCAAGAAATGTACCATTAAAGTGGTCTACTTGACCCTTCAAAACGTAGCACCGTCTCGTTCCTGAAAGGGCCTGCGATGGGATATTTATTCTGTTCGTTTTACAACTGGACCTGACTCTCCCTGTGGCTCTTGTGGATGAGCTTATACCAGACTTACTTATATAGCAACTTGCCAGGGAAAAGGACGTCTCCAACGGCTGATACCCTCTCCCTACTTGGGTAGCCGTTACATACAGGTACGTGCTTGTGCCCAGCCGTGCCATTCTGCCGACGTATATCGGCATGAATGGGTCCTTAAGTGGTTAAATAGGCCAGTGGGCACCAAGTGCTGATTGGTATGTGCACGTGTGTGTGCGCACGTGTTCATGCACATGCTCCCGGTTGCATACAGATGTGCACACATGCACATATCCGTGCGCGATGAACTGGCATTTCAGAATATATATTGGTTCTTTGTTTATAGATATTAGCACGAGCAATGTGCATGAGCATGAGCATGTATGTGACCTTTTAGTGGTGGAGATCCGGTTTACTTTACACTTACCTCTAATGTTGTCTATACCATATTCTTCACTGAAGGTGGAGCTTTTGATTGGAAGGCGTGCCTCCCAGTCTCCTTATCTGCAGAACAATTTACATACAAATACATAAATCTTTCTGTATATGGAGTAGACCATGGGTCTTCAAACTACGGCCCTCCAGTTGTTCAGGAACTACAATCTCCATCATGCCTAGTCATGTCTGTGAATGTCAGTGTTACAATGCCTCATGTGATCTGTAGTTCTACAACAGCCGGAGGGGCCGTAGTTTGAGGATCCCTGGAGTATATAAATGAAATAACACAAAGTGATATTTAAGAGAAGGGACACAGGAGAAAATTCCACTTACCGCGGCTGAAACAGTAGACAGACAAGGCGGCTAAGACAACCAGGAACCCCAGGACCATTCTGATGATATTCGGGACGGTGTAGGTTGACACTTAAACACAGGATGGAAGATAAATAAATTGATCTATTCTGTGTCTGAAAATTTTCACAAACACCAGAATATCTCCTATACAATGAGTCCACCAGAAATGTTACTATTCAATCCCAATAAACTCCAGAGCAACCTCAATAGACTCGGTGCTAAGCAACCTCTGGTGAGTCCAATTCACACTGACACCAGACTGACCACTTTTTTGGGTTCTGCTCGCAGTCACGCCTCCCGCCATTGAACCGGTGTTATGTCCATCATAGGAGCCGGGCCAAGGGGCGGGACTGCAAGACGACCCGAGTACACAGGACATCAGGCTCTGTGTATCTTGGCGGCACTCGTTCCCTCAAGGCTGCAGATTGACACTGGATTGGGGCAAGGTGGCAGATGGATAGCAAGGCAGAAAGGCTCCAGATGGATGGGGGCAAGGCTTCAGATGGATGGCAAGGCAGCAAGGCTGCAGATGGATCGGGGCAATGCTGCAGATGGATTGCAAGGCTGTAGATGGATAGGGGTAAGGCTGCAGATGGATGGCAAGGCGGCAAGGCTGCAGATAGATGGGGGCAAGGCTGCAGATGGATGACAAGATGGAAAGGCTGCAGATGGATGGGGGCAAGGATGCAGATGGATGGCAAGGCAGAAAGGCTGCAGATGGTTGAGGGCAAGGCTGCAGATGGATGGCAAAACAGCAAGGCTGCATTTGGATTGGGGCAAGGCTGCAGATGGATGACAAGACAGAAAGGCTGCAGATGGATGGGGGCAAGCCTGCAGATGGATGGCAAGGCGGAAAGGCAGCAGATGGATGGGGGCAAGGTGGCAGATGGATGGCAAGGCAGGAAGGCTGCAGATGGATGGGGCAAGGCTGCAGATGGATGGTAAGACAGCAAGGCTGCAGATGGATGGGGGCAAGGCTGCAGATGGATGACAAGATGGAAAGGCTGCAGATGAATGGGGGCAAGGCTGCAGATGGATAGCAAGGCAGAAAGGCTGCAGATGGATGGGGGCAAGGCTGCAGATGGATGGCAAGGCTGCAGATAGATGGGGGAAATGCTGCAGATGGATGGTAAAGCAGCAAGGCTGCAGATGGATGGGGGCAAGGCTGCAGATGCATGGACAAGGCTGCAGATGTATGGCAAGGCGGAAAGGCTGCAGATGGATAGGGGGCAAGGCTGCAGATGGATGGCAAGGCTGCAGATGGATGGACAAGGCTGCAGATGGATTGCAAGGCGGAAAGGCCGCAGATGGATGGGGGCAAGGCTGCAGATGGATGGCAAGGCTGCAGATAGATGGGGGCAAGGCTGCAGATAGATGGTAAGGCAGCAAGGCTGCAGATGGATGGAGGCAAGGCTGCAGATGGAGGGCAAGTCAGCAAGGCAGCGGATGGATGGGGGCAAGGCTGCAGATGGATGGGGGCAAGTCTGCAGATGGATGGCAAGGCAGCAGGGCTGCAGTTGAATGAGCAAGGCTGCAGATGCATGAGCAAGGCTGCAGATGAATGGCAAGGCTGCAGATGGATGGGCAAGGCTGCAGATGGACACTGATAAGTCTGCATTGATGGGTTTTCTATCTATCTATGAGTTTTTTTTCTTTAAACTTCCCTCTAAAAATTAGGGTGCGTGTTATATGAAAATAAATACAGCAATTTACAGGTATTATAACATATGATAGAATTCTTCAGGAGACTAAGGCTCAAAAGAATTTTTTCAAAGTAATGAAAAAAATCCTAGGACAATAGAAAACGACAAAAAGAAGTGCAAATTCACAACTCCACAAGGACGCAACCCCAAACTGGACACCTTTATTGACAGCTTCAGACTGCGAGGTATATTCCTGATATCCACCTAGCAAAATAAAATTGTATACAACCTTTAGCGAAGAGCTGTACATGATTTGCGCAATAATCAGGGCATCGCCATCAAACCAGCAGATAAAGTGGGAGGAGTTTTTGTGAATTCAGACAACCACCCAACTTTAGACATAAACTAATCAGCAGGAATCTTTATTTGTCACACACATAAAATGGACCTTCAATAGGGTCATACAACTTGTTGTGTACCTCATCCAATGCAAAAGACGTAGCAAAGGATCGCTGATAGAGGGGGAGCACCAGTCCTCCTGTAGGGGGCCCGGGCTCACAGGGGGGCCCAAACACCAAAGGGATTGAGGGGCAACTACAGTACAGGATGTCCTGTGCGGCTCTCTGGATCAGCTGAAAATCCGACGAAAAAACTGATCGTGTGTATGGGGCATAGGAATAATACTTCTATTTGGCGCAAAAGATGACGGCCTAAATTTAGATATGAGTTTCCTTACTTATTATCCAACAGACCACAGACCCCCTCTGTGCCTATCAACACCCACCCCCCAAGTCTATAGATCTCCCTCTGTCTTATCTCACTAGCCATGCTATTAGGGCAGCACAGTGGTGCAGTGGTTAGCACTTTCACCTAGCAGTAATAGGGTTGCTGGTTCAAATCCTGACCACTACACCATATGTCTGGGGTTTACATGTTCTCCCTGTGCTAGTGTGGGTTTCCTCTGGGCACTCTGGTTTCCTCCCCACACTCCAAAGACATGCTTGTAGGTTATTCAGATCCTGTCTATAAATTGGCCCTAGTATGTGTATGTGTTTGTAAGTGCGTCTGCATCCTACAGGGTAAATGACCGCGCTATATCAAGATGCAACTCACTTAAGTGACGGCTGGTGCTCAAATTTTCTGTGGGGGGTGCAAACAAACGAAAAAAAAAAAAAAAAAAAAAACATCAATTGCAGCCTTACTGTGCCCATCAAACACAGTTACTGTGCCCATCAAACACAGCTACTGTGCCCATTAAACGCAGCCACTGTGCCCATCAATTGTGGCCACTGTGCCCATCAATTGTTGCCACTGTGCCATCAAACGCAGCCATTGTGCCCAGCAATTATCGCCAGTTTTCGCCACTGTGCAATGCCATCAATTGTCGCCACTGTGCCATGCCATCAAACGCAGCCACTGTGCCATCAATTGTCACCACTGTGCCCATCACGTGTAGCCACTGTGCCATCAATTGTCGCCACTGTGCCATCAATTGTCACCACTGTGACATCAATTGTCGCCACTGTGCCATGCCATCAAACGCAGCCACTGTGCCATCAATTGTCACCACTGTGCCCATCAATTGTCGTCACTGGGCCATCAATTATCACCACTGTGCCCATCAATTGCTGCCAGTTTTCCCCCCTCAAAAACCACTAGATTGCTGCCCCCTGTCCCCCAGCACTTACCTTTCCCGGGTCAGCCATTCTCCCTCGATGTCTTCTCCCGAGTCCTGCCCTTGATGTAGCTTCAGCCAATCAGGTTACCAGTAACCAGACCGGGTAAACCTGATTGGCTGAGACGAGTGTCAGTGTTAACCAGGGAACGCACACCGCCTGCTTCCCCTGGTTAACTATTTGGAAGCCTGTTGGCTGTAATCGGAAAGCCTATCAGAGCCGCTGGCTCCGACAGACACCTCCAAACACCAACAAACTGCTATTATTCAGGTGACCGGCACTCACCAGGGGGCCGGTCATCTGAGTAGTGGGCGGCAGCGGCGATAATACATAGAGATTCATGCAATGTATGGATCTATGTATTGTACACTTGAGTGACGGCGCAGGAGAGAGAGGGGGCGGCGCTCCTGCGCCCACTATGGACACACCGCCGCGGACTAAACTCATTATTACCATTGCTATGTACATTTGTTTGTTTTTCTTTTTTTTCCTTTCCCTCTGGGATCGTGTTTTTTCCTCGATGCTGCAATGTCTCCTGGGAGCTTTTGTCATTGTTCCCAGGAGACATTGCGGAGGTCCGCCGCGAGTTATCGCAGGATTTAGAAAGAACTTGTGGTTTAGAAATTATGCATATGAGTGTATCATTTGTTTGTTTTTTGTGGGGGAGTGGATCTTGGGTGGGAGTTCCCACACTTTTTTCCCCAGGACTTGACCCCTGCAGACAGTACTCTATTTTTTCTGACCTAAAGTAATTATTTTATATGAAATTTTTATTTCCTATGTGATATCTTCTGAAGGGTCATCTCACTGTCTCATTATTGATCAGATAATGATAATTACACAACCAGGACAGTAAATACAGATCTCACCTGTCACACTGAGGAAAGTCCCATTTCCTTCTCCAGATATTTTTTGACCGTTCTCAACGTCACAGTAATACATCCCGGAGTCTGACAACTCCACACGTTGTAGGGTGATGGCGGCCGATCGTTCATGGATGAACTGATCATAGACTACTCTAGAGAGTCTTCCAGAGAAATTCCAATTATACTCAGAGACCTCCACCCCACTCCTCGCCATGTGTCTGTACCACTTGTAGTTCCACATAGAAGTGTCCATCTCTCCGATGATTCTGTAGTCACACGGTAACGTGACCGAACTGCCCTCTGTGGCCCAAATTACTGGAGTCTGCCATACATGGATTGTCTGTGATAGAGATTCTGACAGAGAGAAGAGACCGATGAGTGTGACAAGACTATAGAAGAGAAATTACTGTATAAAGGTCTGTACTAGATATATAATCATAGATAGATAGATAGATAGATAGATAGATAGATAGATAGATAGATAGATAGATAGATAGATAGATAGATAGATAGATAGATAGATGGAAAAAGATAGATAGATAGTGTGACAGACTCTGACCCTCTTATGTCTAAAATCATCCTATGTCCACTAGGGGCATAGGATTACTGAGAAATGATATCTTGGGCGACCTAAGAGGGGATTATTATGTAATTATTATCCACAATATATTCCAGGATATCTGTAGAGAACTATTTGCTGGTTGTTGATTCTGAACTCAAAGGGTTGGTTGTAAGACTGACTTATTCATAGATGCTAATGCCATCAACTCCAGCCATGTGTCTGTTCTCTGTGCTAATTTACCCTGCTAGTGTGTGAAGATATCCTGTGTTTACACGTATGATAATGTGTATTGTATAGCAGGTGAGAGGAGACCTAGTCACCTAGTCTGGTTAAATGATTAGTTAATTAGCTCATGTTAATTTATGTTCTAGCTACCTACTTTAAACTGTATATAAGGATGTATTCTTGGTTCTATTAAACACTCCATGTTCAGCACACAACAAGTCTAATCTCGTTGTGCGTTGAAGGCAGCTGGAATATCTGATATCTATATCCAGACTGATAGGAATCGCTATATGACGGAAGCACTCAAGTGGAGTGTGGGACGTTCCGTTACAGATAGATAGATGGCAAAAGATAGATAGACAGATAGATAGATAAAACTTTCTCCTTAGACCTGGCAGGCCCCCCAGCATACAGATCAGTCCAGTGATGGGTTTCATGTTGCTCGGATTCTGGTTCTGGTTTGCTCCCCTAAATATATTTGGTATTACTGGCAGGTCTCTGCGCTGGGCGGAGTGTCTGGAGTGGGAAGTTCTCTCTATAGAACTTCTATACACTATAGAAGAGAAATTACTGTACAAAAATCTGTACAGAAAGAAGAAAACAGACGAATAAATAGAGAAAAAAAGACAGAAAAACAACAGAAATTTATTTCCTATCTGATATCTTCTGAAGGGTCATCTCACAATCTCACTATTGATTAGATTTTGATAATTACACAACCAGGACAGTAAATACAGATCTCACCTGTCACATTGAGGAACGTCCCATTTCCTTCTCCGGATATTTGTCGGCCGAACTGAAATGTAACTTCACAGTAATACATCCCGGAGTCTGACAACTCCACACGGTGCAGGGTGATGGCGGCCGATCGTCCATGGATGAACTGATCATTGACAATACTGGAGAGTCCTCCAGAGACCTCCGCCTTACTCCTCACCATGTGTCTGTACCACTTGAAGGACCCGATGGAAGTGTTCATCTCTCCGATGATTGTGTAGTCACACGGTAAGGTTATGGAGTCACCCTCTGTGGCCCATATTACTGGAGTCTGCCGTACATGGATTGTCTGTGATAGAAATCCTGACAGAGAGAAGAGACAGACAAATGTGATAAGACTATAGAGGAGACATCACTATACAAAGATCCATACTAGAAATAAAATCTCTGAAAGATATCAAATTGAAGGAAGGACGGAAAGAAAGAAAGAAAGAAAGAAAGAAAGAAAGAAAGAAAGAAAGAAAAAAAATGAAAAAAAGAAAGAAAGAAAGAAAAAAAAAGGAAAGAAAGAAAAAAAGGAAAGAAAGCAAAAGAAAAAAATGAAAGAAAAGATAGGGTTCTTGTTCAGACCTGGCAGGGCCCCCAGCACACAGATCAGTCCAGTGATGGGGTTCATGTTGCTCTGATCAGAAACTCCCAGAATAATCGGTATTACTGGCAGGTCTCTGCGCTGGGCGGAGTGTCTGGTATGGAAGGTTCTCTGTGTGGTCACCTTATGAGATGTGATAAAAACTTCTGGCTCACTCTCTGATCAGACTACTTCCTTGTGATCTTTGTGTATGGAGGTTCCCATATACGGCCCCCGTCAGCCACATTCACATGTAATGAGGATCGGAGAGTATGAAATATCTGGAATTCTGCATCTTCTGCTTGTATGACACGGAATAGTCTGTAAAACCATTTCTGGTTGGAACGTATAGATATTTCCTTCACAGAGACAGTCATTATCTATGGAGGAGGCAGTAGTGGATACTCAACTGACACTTTGCTTTATAAGCGTTTCTTGGCCATTCTTAGTTCACGCTCTCAATCCATACACTCCTTTTCTGATAAGGGATCACACACCCAGCTCAGAGGACTAAGGCCCCATACACACGATCGAATATATCCGATGAAAACGGTCCGCGGACCATTTCCGTCGGATATGTCCGATCGGGAGTTTGATCCGATGGCGTGTACACACCATCGGATCAAATTCCCCGCCGCCGGACGGCGCGGTGACGTAGTGGTGACGCGGCGGTGACGTTGACGCCGCCGCGTCACCGCCACGTCACCGCACCAGGAAGTAAAACACTTCCGCGCATGCGCCGAATCCATTCGGCAGCGGCGCGGCGGCGGTGGGGGCCGACATGTCTGCTGGTAAGTGTACTAACCAGCAGACATGTCGGGCGGACAGATTCCCACCGGATAGATTTCAAAGCTTGCCCATACACACGAGCGGAGAAGTCTGCTGAAACGGTCCAAGTCTGCTGAAACAGTCCATTTTCGGACCGTTTTCAGCGGACATATCCCCTCGTGTGTACGCGGCCTCAGAGTCTGGGAACACCTCTATTCAGTAATGTTCAGGAAAATTACATACCGGCCATATCCTAGGTGTGACGGAACTGTCCAGCACCCAGCTGGGATGCCTCTGTCAGCATATATAGTATATGGAGCTTCCTCCAGTCTGGACCCAAGAACCAGGTATTGTAGCTGACCATCCAAGACTAGCCGACAATAGCTTAAATGTAAACTGGAACTCCCTTTATTGAAAACTCACATAGAATATATAGAACACCAGATCAGGTGAGCCTGATCGCATTATAGTATACTGTAAACAGGAATATAATTAGCATAACCAAGGAACAGCCAACATAATAAACATTAAAGTGATTGCAAATGTTCCCATTTTTTTTTTAAATAACAAACATATCATACTTACCTCCACGGTGCAATTAGTTTTGCACAGAGTGGCCCCTAACATCCCCGTATTAGAATAACCTCCTCTGGGAAGCTCTCTCCCGAGAGGGTTACCTTGCGGGCGCGCTCCTGTGTCATACATTTGGCGTCCATAGACGCAGAGTGTATGACTCGGCCCCGCCCCCTCATCATTGGATTTGATTGACAGCAGCGGGAGCCAATGGCTGCGTTGATATCAATCTGTCCACTTAACACCAGAAGAGGACGCCAGGGACGTGCCGAGCAGGTAAACTGGCTCAGGTAAGTAGAACGGGGGGGCTGGGGGGCCAATGGTTGTCAGGTGTTTTTTCACCTTAAAGGGGTTGTAAAGGTTCATGTTTTTCACCTTAATTAATCCTATGCATTAAGGTGAAAAAACATCTGATATTTGCCGGCCGCCCGATTTACTTACCTGAGCCCTCGAAAGTCCATTGTTGAGAATGTGCTTTATTTTGGCCCGGTCTTCATTGGATAGATTGAAAGCAGTGCAGCCATTGGCTCGTGCTGCTGTCAATCAACTCATATTACATGAGGGCCGAGGGGGCGGGGCCGAGTCCTGTAGTCGGCGGCTATGGACGCAGAATACAGGACTCAGGAGCGCACAGGAAAGGTAACCCCCTTGGGAGAGTGCTTCCCAGGGGGGTTACCAGAAGCGTGGAGCAGCCGAGACAGCCGCCGAGGGACCCCAGAAGACGAGGATCGGGGCCACTCTGTGCAAAACGAGCTGGAAAGTGGAGGTAAGTATGACCTGAGTGAGTGAGTGAATGAGAAACCTATATAGCGCAACACATGCGAACTGAATCGCGACCTGTTTGTTATTTTTTTTTACAACCCCTTTAATGCATTAAGGTGAAAAAACACAAACCTTTACAACCCCTTTAAGCCAATTACACAACTAGCCACCTAGGTGGCTCAGTGCCCACCCAGACAATGTTGTGATGAATCAGAGATCCTACTCGAGCTCAGACTGCCTGGCACCAAGCTCACAACAAAGTACATTACACATTATTATATGTATAAACACAGAGATGAGCAGACAGAAACAATAAGTGACTCAATTAACAATGAAATTCACACCTAGGCAATGCTTTTATTTATCTTCATAGATCTCTTGATGACCAATGTAAGGGCATTTTTCCCACTGATCCCAGATAAATACATTTTTGCAGGAGTCCCCCCCCTCCCCCCGAGAGGGCTCCTCTAGGGCAAAAAGGTTTGAGTGGTTGTGTTAGACCTTCACCCAAACAGGATGTGTAATGTGTGAAACCACCCCAAGGGGGACATGGGAGGTCAGTGTGTTAGACCTTCACCCAAACAGGATGTGTAATGTGTGAAACCACCCCAAGGGGGACATGGGAGGTCAGTGTGAGAGGAGGTGACATAACTGTTTACTGGTGGTAGAGGTGGTAGAGGTTCATCCCTGGATAGGACAGGATGTTGGTGACTTTCACAAATCTAAATAATAGAGATAAAAAAGATGACTTTTCATAAGCGAGTTGTCTCAGAATTGTACGTTTATTTTCAGACATACATCAAATGGATAGGGGGAGACCTGGGAGGATATGAGGAGAACTTCGTGAGCTGTGTCAGCAGATCCTCCAAACTCCATAGACGTGTGAGCGGATTATCATCAGTGTGGTACGTTTTATGCTGAGAACACAACTATCCCAGGGAGAGGTACAACGAGGAGGGAGCATCCATAGATTTTCTGGGAGAGGCCTATTATCTAATCTTCTCCAACATGATCGATGATAAGACATGGCAGGGAGTGAAAGGTGATTGGAATCCAAAGATGAATATTATGTCTTCCTCTTAGAGAAAACACCTACAGAAGGAAGAGACCAAACAATGACCCTCGTGGAGGGATATTCTATAGAGCAATAGAGCAGGGGCAAGCAAACTTTCAGAAGTTGAGATCCACCTGGACACCATGGATGAAATCAAAGATTTGGGGTGGGGGGTACATCATTGTCACCCCTTTTAAAAAATAAAAATCAAGCCCTCAATAAAAAGTGTGTCACAGTAGTGTCCTCTGCCTCGCTTCAAATCAAACCACAGTAGTATCCTCTGTCCCCCCCCTATACGGTAGTGTCCTCTGCCCCCGCCGCATGGTAGTGTCCTCTCCCCCCCACACCGTAGTGTAATCTACCCCCACAAACAGTAGTGTCCTCTGCCCCCTCACATGGTAGTGTCCTTTGGCCCCCCACACCGTAGTGTAGTCTACCCCCCACAAACAGTAGTGTTCTCTGTCCCCCACTGTAGTACCCTATGCCCCCCATATCATTGTCCTCTGACATCCCTCCCACAGTAGTGTCCTCTGCCCCCCCCAAGCAGTGTCCTCTGCCCCCCACTCTAGTGCCCTCTGCCCCCCCTCCAGGGTTGCAAACTTTCAGTAAATTTACGAACAGTTTGTAAAATCTGTACTTTTTGCATCTGTCTTTGATTGTCCATTACGGGCATGTAGGCTGCATGTCCGTAACTGACATTCATTACCAGATGGATTTTACAAATTGTTTGTAAATTTATTGAAAGTTGGCAACCCTGCCCCCCTCCCATAACAGTGTCCACTGCACTCCCCCCCCCACAGTAGTCATCTGTGCCCCTCCCCCTTAGCACTGTCCTCTGTACCCCCCCCCCCTTCCCCACAGTAGTGTCTTCTGCCTCCCCATAGTAAGGTGACCAGAATTTTCAAATGAAATCCAGGGACATATTTTTTTTTACTAGTAATGGCGGCAATCAGCTACTCTCTGCCTGTCACCACCCACCTCACATCCTGTCAAGTCTTACTCTCCGGGACCCTGGCTACTACTGGGTGGGGTGCAGAGGAATATCACTCCACCAGGGAAGGAAAGGATATAAGCAGGCAGGCGGCTGTCCGGGACTTAAGGCAAGGCAGAAGAACATGCAAACGGAGCTGAATGGGCATGCGCCTGAACCAGCATAAAGGGGCACAAATAATGAAAAACAATATACCTCTCTAAGCTAGTAGCAGCGGTGGAGCGGGGGGGGGGGGGGGGGTGTAATTCAGAATTTTTTTTTTTAAGTCTTTGAAATTGCCTAAAAGCCCCTGTTCAAATCCAATCTGGGGGCTAAACCGGGGACAGACTTGGTCCATGGACAGACTGTCCTCAATCCGGGGACTGTCCCTGGAAACCAAGGATGTCTGGTCACCCAACCCCAAAGCTGTTTACTCTGTCCCTCCCCCATAGTAGGGTGCCCCCAAAAAAGTTTTCTCTGTCCCCCACAAGTAGTGACATATGCCCCCTTCACAACACACAGCCGTGTATACGTAGCTCTCTGCAACCTTACACCGGCTGTACATGAGAGCATAGTGAGAGGCAGCACAGTGCTGGATGGAGGGTGGGAGCTGCCAGAGTTAACTTTTCATGCTAGCAAGCTAATGATTGGTTGCTACTCACCTCGGCTGGAACAAGCAGACAGACAGGGCGGTCAGGACCACCAGAACCCCCAGAATCAATCTGATAATATTCAAGACAAGGTAGGAGGGAGGTCCAGAGCTGGAGGCTGAGGGTGACACAGAAACACAGTATAGAGGATATGTACTGTAAATATATTTGCTCTTTGTCTGGAATAAAGGTCACTTATACTATAAGCCATAATATCTTCTATTCAATGAGTTCATCAGACACAAGGTTCAGTTTCGAAAATTCTGCTCTAGACCCCCATTAAACTTTACAATAGCCTGGTGTAATGTATTTCTGGCCCCCAGAACACCAATTGGTCTTTCCGCTATATCCATTCCCCAGCACAAATGTTTTCCCCTATTTTCCACCCCCAGAATATTTATTGGCCTTTCCTCTATATGCCTCCTCCAACGTACCCATGTTTTTTTACTCTATATCCTGCCCCAGCACACCTACTAACCTTTACTCTTGTAGAGCATTAGGTAGTGTACAGTAAATAGGTTTTCCTGTAGTGTAGGTAAATTGTTTGGCTTAGCTGGCAGCCAAGCCTGTGTTTTGAATCTGGGTCAGGGTGAGTGACTCAGGGAGACTTGATGACTCATCAGGAAGAACCTCGGGTGCCTCCTCCTACTTGCAGGAACTTTGGAGAAACTTTCAGAAGAATGGGAGGGAGGTTAGGAGGAGCTGCCTGAAGTATTGATGAGGACCCCAGCTAATCCCTGGCCAAATGGGCTGGCAGAGGGAGGTCATCTTGGTGTTTCTTTGTACATGAAATTGAGTATAACCTCTCATATCATCTCCATTCTGAGTAGTTTTTACTTCGTAGAGCAACAAATAAATAAAGGCATCCCTGGATATCACACAGTTGGAAAGTCCCATGTCTGAGCCACTATGATCTCACAGTCTGATTGGTTTGATGTGTGCTCTGGTGTTGAGGTCTAGACTAGTCTGGTGTTGAGGTCAGATCTGGTGTTAAAGTCTGGGCTGCTGTTGAGGAATGATCTGTTGTTGAGGTCTGGTCTTAAAGTCTGGTCTGGTATTGAGATCTGCTTTTGAGAACTGGTAAAGTGTTGAGGTCTGATCTAGTGTTGAGGTCTGGTCTAGTGTTGAGGTCTAATCTAGTCTTGGGGTCTAGTCTGGTGTTGAGGTCTGATCTGGTGCTGGGGTCTGGTCTGGTGTTGAGGTCTGGTTTGGTGTTGAGGTTTGGCCTGATGTTGAGGTCTGGTCTGGTGTTGAGGTCTGATCTGGTGTTGAGGTCTTGTCTGGTGAGGTCTGGTTTGGTCTGGTGTTGAGGTCTGGTCTGGTGTTGAGGTCTGATCTGGTGTTGAGGTCTGATCTGGTGTTGAGGTCTGATCTGGTCTTGAGGTCTGATCTGGTCTTGAGGTCTGGTTTGGTGTTGAGGTTTGGCCTGATGTTGAGGTCTGGTCTGGCGTTGAGGTATCATGGCAGGCACCAAGAAGTTCATTTAAAATGCTCCTGCTATTGCCACCTTTAGTTGCTTTTAGTGACATTTAGTGATCAAACAGTCCCACTTATAGTACCACAACAGTATTTAAAGATCTCACCTGTCACATTGAGAATTGTTCCATTTCCATATCCTGACACTGCATGGCTGAACTGAAGAGTGACTTCACAGTAATACATCCCAGAGTCTTCCACCTCCACACTGTACAGAACAATTGTGGCTGATCGCTGGCTGATGAATTGATTGGTATCTGCTGTGGAGAGCCTCCCAGAGTAATTGCGATTATTTTCCGTGACCTCCAACCCAGATTTTTTTATGTCTCTGTGCCACTTGTAGGAACCCATCGTAGTGCCCTCCTCGCCACTGATATTGTAGTCACATGGTATAGTGACTGAACTGCCTTCTATGGCCCATAGTATTGGAATCTGCGATACGTGGATTGTCTGTGATAGAAGTCCTAATAGATAGATAGATAGATAGATAGATAGATAGATAGATAGATAGATAGATAGATAGATAGATAGATAGATAGAAATAAAGATAGATAAATACACAGGAACATATTTTCTTCTTCACTTTACTAAAGGTTTTCATAAAGAATGGACAAATTCAACCAGTGTCAACTCCATCTTCCTTTGTCTTATGCACCATTGGATGTGGTTCTGCCACTAAATAAATATCTACAAATAATTACAGCTGCTGTAGAGGGAATACTTGCACTCAGTACATATACAATGTTGTTTTCCTGCATTTGTTGTTAAATGAATGCATTATAAAAATATTATCCTCAGTAGTTAAGTATTATTGAGTATTTTCTCCTTCCATTTAATAATTCACACACCATAGTCTTTGCCATCATCTCGCCACTATCCTCTCCGCCCTTCCTTATCCCCTAGTATGATGACCCACCATAGTCATCATCATCGCCCACCTCATTCCCAGTATGATGGCCCACCATAGTCATCACCATCACCCACCTCATTCCCAGTATGATGGCCCACTATACTTTTTACCATCACCTACCTCATTCCCAGTATGATGGCCCACCATAATCTACCTTTTGCCCTAGTAGGATGGCCCATCATTGTCTTTGCCATCACCTACCTCATCCCCAGTATGATGGCCCACCATAGTCTTCACCATCACCTACCTCATGCCCAGCATGATGGCTCACCATAGTCTTCACCATCACCTACCTCATGCCCAGTATGATGGCCCACCATAGTCTTCACCATCACTTACCTCATGCCCAGCATGATGGCCCACCATAGTCTTCACCATCACCCACCTCATCCCCAGTACGATGGCCCACCATAGTCTTCACTATCACCTACCTCATTCCCAGTATGATCGCCCATCAAACTTTTTACCATCACCTACCTATTCCCCAGTATGATGGCCCACCATAATCTACCTTTTCCCGTAGTAGGATAGCACCCCATTGTCTTTGCCATCACCTACCTCATCCCCAGTATGATGGCCCACCATAGTCTTCACCATCACCTACCTCATGCCAGCATGATGGCTCACCATTGTTTCACCATCACCTACCCCATCCCCAGTATGATGACCCAACATAGTCTTCGCCTTCACCTACCTCATCCTCAGTATGATGGCCCATTATAGTCTTCACCATTTCCTACCTCATCTCCAGTATGATGGCCCACCTAGTCTTTGTCACCTTTGTGATGGCCCACTATTAGGCTGACCACATTTCCAAACATTTCCAAACTACTATTAAGGGACACCCCCCCTCCCAAAAATCAGCTTGTGCTGTAACGAATCACAGCACAGTGATTGGACACAAGAGGTGGGATTTATGATTTCTCCAATCACAAGCAGGGGGGCTGGGACTGTGCTCCTCCAGACATTTCCGGACAAGTACTGTCAGTGAGTAAAGCGGTGATGTGGCAGGCCTTTTTGGGGCCATCCGATCGGCCCGGGGGGTGGCTGTGTCAGTTTCAATCCTGGACACTGTATTTTCCTGGAATAAAGGTACACGGGACAGACCTGCAAAATGCGTCACTGTCCAGGGCAACCCGGAACACGTGGTCACCCTACCCACCATAGACTTCTCTTTCACCTACCTCATCCCCAGTATGACACCATAGTCTTTGCCATCACCTACCCCATTCCTAGTATTTTGGCCCACCGTATTCTTTGCCATCACCCACTCATTTTTCGAATGTTCAATAATGAGACCGATGGACATTGCTTACAATATATCTCCTCACCTTGCAGAGATGCCAGTATAATCAACAGGGTCTCTTTCTCCAGCATGGTCTTGTCAGTGACAGGCAAAAGAGTGACAGAAAATAACCCAGCTTTCTGCAGCACAGTGGCTGAAGGAACAGAAACCAGCGGAGAGAACTGAAATAAGGACTTCACAGAATAAATAAATATTTAGCAGAAACCAGACAACCAGCTACAGGTACTGTAGATTGTAATCACTGGACCACGGCCCCCAACTGCCCTTCTTTTAGGATTGACCCTTGTTTGGAAAGATTTGCCCTCGTTTGGAAGGATTGGCCCTCATTTGGGAGACACGTTCATCTCTTGGATGTACTTAGATGCGTTATGATTAGGGGCAAAAAGGGTGTGTTCTAACTGTGTGGGGGGAGGGGGGTGACTGGGGGTGGTGACCGATGCTGTGTCCCTATGTACAAAGGACACAGATCGGTCTCCTCTCTCCCTGACAGGACATGGAGCTCTGTGTTTAGACACAACTGAGAGTCTGAGATGTATGAAAGTTTAGCTACAGGTCAATATAACAGATGTGTATTCTGCTAAGCTGCTCTCCAAACTATTTATGACTTGGTCATTTAAGACAAAGACTCATCAGAAGTCCTTGACTAAGTAAAGTTTATGATGATGTGCTTTCCTTCTACACTGGACTATTTGTAAACTGTGTCATCTGCAAGGCCTGCATAGCATACACAACAGGGCTCAAGTCCTGCGGGAACATGTGGGAATGGAGTCCCTGCACTTTTTTCACAGCAGGAACGCAGTTCCCTTTGCAGGACTAGAGCAGGCGCGAGCAGCCAAGCCATCCGAGCCAATCCTTCACTAAGTGGCGATGCCCAGCTCGAGTCGCTGTCAGGGGCAGGCAAACCTTAGTAATCCTTTATGTTACTGGCCGCTGCCTGTATATGAATTCATCGGGTAGTGTGCAGGTATTGCGTCCTCGATGCCGCAATGTCTCCTGGGAGCTTTTGTCATTGTTCCTAGGAGACATTGCGGAGGTCCGCCGCGAGTTATTGCAGGAACTTAAAGTTCTTTCTAAATCCTGCGATAACTTGCGATTTTTTTTTTTACCAAAATTATGTATGAGAATACTTATCGGCCTAAACTAAAGAAAAAAATGATTTTTTTTATATGTTTTTTAGGGATATTTATTATAGAAAAAAGTTAAAAATATTAAAATAAATTCAAAACTATCGCTCTATTTTTGTTTATAGCGCAAAAAAATAAAAACCGCAGAGGTGATCAAATACCACCAAAAGAAAGCTTTATTTGTTGGAAAAAAAATACGTCAATTTTGTTTGGGAGCCACGTCGCACAACCGCGCAATTGTCAGTTAAAGCGATGCAGTGCCGAATCATGTGAAATGCGATGACTACCGGCAGATATGATGGCTTATAACAAGAAATTGTGAAGGTACTACAGAGGGCGGAGCCATGTCACAGCTAAGGTGAAGGTACTATAGAGCTGTGATATGGCTTCTGCCCTCTATAGTACGGTCATCTTAGCTATGACATGGCTCCGAACTCTGATGAAGATATTATAGTGGGCGGTGCCATGTCACAGCTCTGATGAAGGTACTACAGAAGGCGGAGCCATGTCACAGCTCTGAAGAAGGTACTACAGAAGGCAGAGCCATGTCACAGCTCTGAAGAAGGTACTACAGAAGGCAGAGCCATGTCACAGCTCTGATGAAGGTACTACAGAAGGCAGAGCCATGTCACAGCTCTGATGAAAGTACTACAGAAGGCAGGGGCATGTCACAGCTCTGATGAAGGTACTATGGAGGGCGGACCTTCATTAGAGTTGTCATATGGTCCCTCCCTCTGTAGTACCTTCATCAGAGCTGTGACATGGCTCCGCCTTCTGTAGTAAAGAAAAAAGAATGGAGGGCGCACCGACCTAGTGTGATACTGTTACACAATTTTTATTAAAATGCTAAAATCAATGGTTATACTCACAAAATGAGTTAGAAACAAGCTTTAAAAGACAATCCAACAGCGCCAGCAGAACAGGACGGTTGCTTCAGTCTAAAAAGGTATCTGACCGATAATCAGGCTAGGCTTACGTTTCGGGGGCGTACCCCTTTCCTCAGAGCCCCGGTGGTCTACAGAGGGAGGGACCATATGACAACTCTAATGAAGGTCCGCCCTCCATAGTACCTTCATCAGAGCTGTGACATGCCCCTGCCTTCTGTAGTACTTTCATCAGAGCTGTGACATGGCTCCGCCTTCTGTAGTACCTTCATCAGAGCTGTGACATAGCTCCGCCTTCTGTAGTACCTTCATCAGAGCTGTGACATGGCTTCCGCCCACTATAATATCTTCATCAGAGTGCGGAGCCATGTCACAGCTCTTATGAAGGTACTACAGAGGGTGGGACCATATGACAACTCTAATGAATGTGCTATAGAGGTCAGAGCTCTGATGAAAATACCTGATTACCATCAATCATATACGCAGATACATCCACCATTCATCAATACACATTTTTACATTAATGAAGATTCCTGAACACCTTATGCTTTGGCACTCGGAGGTTGCAAGAATTAATTCCTCTTTAAGAGTATCCATCTTAAAAGTCACGGCAACCATTCTAAAAACTCTGGTAATCAGCAATTCAGACCAGTAGCCGTTTTGCAAGGGGTTATTATGTTGTGTTGATGTTATCTTGTATTAATTTGTGTTCTCTTAAATATTGATTCATTGAATATTATACAATTGATAATTCTTCTCTACCGCCTTGTAGATTTTTCTCTAAAGATTCAATTTTCAATATATTTTTCATTTTCATAGTTTCCATAGTACTGACAGCGTCAAATTGAAATAGTTTGATAACCCCTGACACAACCTCAGGGCATAACCCATTCTGCCTTTGATCCAAATTCATAATAGTGAAACATGCAGACAAGAGGAAAGTTTAGTCTACATCCTTCACCATCCAACCTCAAGAGACAGAGAGGCGGAACCTTTATTGGCTTTATAGACAGACTGACATCATTCATATGAGCACATTTAATTGGATTAGTCCATATAAGGGTATTTTCCTGTTACATGTTCTTCTTGCCCTCATGGCTTTCATTCAGACTCATTCGCCATCTTGCTTCTTCGATGGAGGGGGCTTTGGAGTGAAGAGTACAAGGGAGGGGTTTGGAGACACATCTGTTTTCACTCTTATTTCCCGGGGGCGAGATTTAACTCTATAATGTCTTTTAAGGAAAGTAACAGTATTCTAATACACCAACACATAGATATGTAGATCAAGAAATAAAAGGAAATAAAACAATATAAGGAAAGAAAAGCAACATTTGAGTGGTTTTAGTAAAAAGTAGCATAACACAAAATAATCATTTAATTTTAACTCCATCACAATAACAAACGTCTAATTTTATTTCACGTTGTTAACCACTTACTTACCTGCAGTATAGTAACGGTGAATTTGTGAAATACAGATGTTCTGTCTAATTGTCATTTTACAAGGTTATTGATTCTACAGGGAAGTTTATCACTGTTGTATCACATCAAAGGTACTATGTTAGATTTTGAATTTATTACTATTTTAAGTGATAAAAGTTTCTGGAATCTTTATTGAAACATGTTAATTTTAAAGGTTGCTGAGGACAAGAGAAGGGTAATTTGCTGTGTAGGTAACATCTATTTCTGAAGTACTATGTCAAGACAATGGGTGGAGTTATGTTACTTAATATACACAAGTGGGTGTTACTTCTGTGGACAGTTAGTGCTACCTTCCTTTGGAGCGACGCTCAATGTACATTTTCAAACAGTATAATAATGCCTCACAGTTAAACATGAGGTAGGAAGATGGTGGGGAAGTGACCCTTCAATATGGAAGGGACCCAATACCTCATTCCTCCTTCTAAAGCTACCATCTTACCATGTGTTACCAGCTGTCATTATGCAAGCCTTGTCTTTTGCTTGTCTTTCTTGAAGAATAAACTCACACTTTTTGAAGATAGCCTGGCTCTTGAATTTTGGAACCAAACGCCTAGAAAGAAGACACTAATAGAAATAACACGTGTCTCCCCCTACATCTTACATATTACAACTCCATTTAGCAGGTGTTTCAACTGATATTCAAGATTTTATGTAACGCAATCTGTATTTAAATTTTATGTAAACATTTGTTTTTGTCACCCAAGATTTATAACTATTTTGTATGATTACATGTCTGGTGAATACATTTCATATTTGTAGACTGTGGTCATAAAGATTGAATCTGTATTTTAAAAGATTCTTCATTAAAAATGATTTAAATCATAAATACTGTGCAGGAAGACTTTCTTTAACCACTTAAGTCCCGGACCATTGTGCAGGTTAAGGACCTTGCCCCTTTTTGCGATTCGGCACTGACAATTGCGCGGTCGTGCGACCTGGCTCCCAAACAAAATTGGCCTTCTTTTTTTTTCCCCACAAATAGAGCTTTCTTTTGGTGGTATTTGATCTCCTCTGCGGTTATTATTTTTTGCGCTATAAACAAAAATAGAGCGACGATTTTGAAAAAAAATGCAATATTTTTTCTTTTTTGCTAAAATAAATATCCCCAAAAAATATATATAAAAATTATTTTTTTTTTCCCTCAGTTTAGGCCGATACGTATTCTTTTACATATTATTGGTAAAAAAAATCGCAATAGGTGTTTATCGATTGGTTTGCGCAAAATTTATAGCGTTTACAAAATAGGGGATAGTTTTATTGCATTTTTCTTAATATTTTTTTTTTTTACTACTAATGGCGCCGATTAGCGATTTTTTTCGTGACTGTGACATTATGGCGGACACATCGGACAATGTTGACATATTTATGGGACCATTGTCATTTTCACAGCAAAAAGTGCTATAAAAATTCACCGTTTACTGTGAAAATGACAATTTCAGTTTGGGAGTTAACCACTAGGGGGCATTGTAGGGGTTAAGTGTGACCTCATATGTGTTTCTAACTGTAGGGGATGGGGCTGGACGTGTGACGTCAGTGATCGTCTGTTCCCTATATCAGGGAACAGAAGATCTATGACACTGCCACAATGAAGAACGGGGAAGGTGTGTTTACACTCGTTCTTCAGCTCCGGTGACAGATCGAGGTACACCGGCAGCGATCAGGTCCACGGGTCCTGCGGGCGCGATCACAAGCTTCGGACCGGGTCGCGCTCATGACCCCATGGCTGGGCTTAAAGAGACACGTACATGTACGTGATTGTGCCCGGCCGTGCCATTCTGCCGACGCATATCAGTGTGAAGGGGTCCTTAAGTGGTTAATAAGCACAACAGATTGGAAGATTTTTTTCCCCATTTACTGTTCTGGTTACAAAAATGTGAGAGAAAATATCCACAATGAGACCACAGTCAGCCGCCTAAGAGAGGTTCAGAGATGGGGCTCCACTTTATTAGTGCTCTGAATGACTCAAGAACAAAGCCACTTACAGGGGCTCACAGGGGCCACGGACAGTCCCCACATTTGCTACAATTGCCAGACTGCCAGTCCAGGAAACTTCCTGATCCAGATGTATTGTAAAGGGTCTTATTCTGCACCTCAGACATCCAATCACACACTGGGGAAAGAACATGATTGGATGTTTGAAGTGAAGACAGGTCACATGACACAGGATCAGGTCCTATGCGTTTTGCTGTGAGTAGATAGAACCAGACTTGTTGGGATGAATCTTCCATAAATTGTCTTTTCCACCAGAAATAAAGAAACCTGAACCCGACTGAAGGACAGAGATGACAGCAAATATCACCAACCGGTCACACAGGCTATTATTCCAGGTTGTGAGAATTGTTGTCCATTGTGACAGATAACACAACCCATCAATGGGCTGGAGAGACTCTTTATCTGATGCCTTCCGCGGTGATGGATGTCAAGACATGGCCAACAGAGTCCAAGGATGGACATCATGTCTTCTTTTAAGATAAGACACCTGCAGAAAGAAGAGACCAAACAATGAACCCCATGGAGAGATATTCTATAAAGGTGACGAATGAAAAAAGTTCTACTCACCTCAGATGGTACCCAAGAAAAAAACCATAGCCAGGAACACCAGAACCCCCAGGATCAGTCTGATGGTATTCTGGACAGTGTAGGAGGGAGGTCTGGAGACTGAGTCTGAGGATGACACAGAAACACATGATGGATAATGTTTACACCACCGTACACCCACACCATGCACACGGCCCATACTCCACCATACACACGGCCCATACTCCACCATACACACGGCCCATACTCCACCATACACACGGCCCATACTCCACCATACACACGCAGTCCATAATTCACCATACACACTGTCCATACTCCACCATACACACACGGTCCATACTTTACCATACACACAGTCCATACTCCACCATACACACGGCCCATACTCCACCATACACACGGCCCATACTCCACCATACACACGGCCCATACTCCACCATACACACGCAGTCCATAATTCACCATACACACTGTCCATACTCCACCATACACACGGTCCATACTCCACCACACACACACGGTCCATACTTTACCATACACACGGTCCATACTCCACCATACACACAGTCCATACTCCACCATACACATAGTCCATACTCCACCACACACACACAGTCCATACTCTACCATACACACAGTCCATACACTCACTGGCCACTTATTAGGTACACCTGTTCAGTTGCTTGGTAACACAAAATGCTAATCAGCCAATCACACGGCAGCAACTCAATGCATTTAGTAATCTTGACGTGGTAAATATGACTTGCTGAAGTTCAAACCGAGTATTAGAATGGGGGAAGAAAGGAGACAAAGTGACTTTGAACATGGCATGGTTGTTGGTGACAGACGGGCTGGTCTAAGTGTAAAAAAAAATGCCGATCTACTGGGATTTTCACGCACAACCATCTCTCGGGGTTTACAGAGAATGGTGGGGAAAAGAGAAAATATCCAGTGAGAGGCAGTTGTGTAGACAAAAATGCCTCACAGGAGAATGGACAGACTGGTTTGAGATGATAAAAAAGGCAAAACTCAAATAACCACTCGTTACATCCAAGGTATGCAGAATAGATTGGAAAAACATTGCCTGGTCTGATGAGTCTCGATTTTAGCTGCGACATTCAGATGGTGGGGTCAGAATTTGGCGTAAACAACACGAAAGCATGGATCCATCCTGCCAGGGATTGGTTGGGTCCCCTAATGAATACTCCAGGCAGCTCCTCCTAACCACCCTCCCGTTTTTCTGGAAGTTTTTTCAAAGTTCCAGGAAGTAGGGGGAGGTAGCAGAGGTGCTGCCTGATAAGTCATCCAGCCTCCCTGGGTCACCCACCCTGACCCAGATTCAAAACACAGGCTTGACTGTAAGCCAAGCCTTAATATTTCTCCTGTCTATAGACCCATACACACGATCAGACTTTTTGACAACAGCGGTCCGACGGACGTGTTTTATCAGACAATCCGACCGTCTGTACGCTCCATCGGACAATTGTTGTCGGAATTTCCACAGACAAATGTTTGCTGTGCATGCTCAACAAATGTCCGATGGAGGATCATCCGATCGCGTGTACACAAGTCCATCGGACTAAAATTCAAAGCACAAACACGCATTCTCAGAGCAAATGCTAAACATCAGACAATAGCAGAAGTTGCCCAAAGGGTGGCGGTAAAGAGCTGAAAAACCACGTGATTAAGTGAATGTTGGCTGAAAATGTTCTGCCGTGTGTATGCAGAACAAGTTCACGGCCAATGCCCTTCGGACCAAAATCCACGGAAAAGTCAGATGGAGGTCCGATCGTGTGTATGTGGCTTTAAGGTGGTTATCCTCCCGCCTCCATATAATCAGATCTCACCTGTCACATTGAGGAACGTCCCTTTTCCATATCCGGTGATTTCTTGGCCAATCTCAAGGGTAACTTCACAATAATACATCCCGGAGTCGGATAACTCCACAGGTTGCAAGGTGATGGCGGACGATTTTTCATGGATGAATGTTGCTGAACGCACTATGGAGAGTCTTCCGGAATAATTTATATCACTACTGGAGACCTCTTCTTTACTCCCCACCATGTGCCTGAACCACTTGGAGGACCCAACAGTGTCATTGTCTCCAGTGGAAGCGTTCACTCCGATGATTCTGTAGTCACACGGTAAGGTGACTGAACTGCCCTCTGTGGCCCATATTTCTGGAGTCTGCCGTACATGGATTGTCTGCGATAGAAATCCTGACAGAGAGAAGAGAGATTATAGATAATAGACAGACAGACAGACAGACATAGATACATAAGCTAGAGAGATACAGATAGATAGATAGATACAGAAGACAGGTAGATAGATAGATAGATAGATAGATAGATAGATAGATAGATAGATAGATAGATAGATAGATAGATAGATAGATAGATAGATACAAAAGATAGATAGATAGATTCAGAAAACAGATAAATAAATAAATACACAAAACAGACAGATAGATACAGAAGGTAGATATGTACAGAAGATAGATAGATAGATAGATAGATAGATAGATAGATAGATAGATAGATAGATAGATAGATAGATAGATAGATAGATAGATAGATACAGAAGAAAGATAGAGATAGATAGATACTGAAAACAGACAGATAGATACAAAAACAGATAGATAAATACAGAAGATAGATAGATAGATAGATAGATAGATAGATAGATAGATAGATAGATAGATAGATAGATAGATAGATAGATAGATAGATAGATACAGAAGATAGATAGAGATAGATAGATACTGAAAACAGACAGATAGATATAAAAACAGATAGATAAATACAGAAGATAGATAGATAGATAGATAGATAGATAGATAGATAGATAGATAGATAGATAGATAGATAGATAGATAGATAGATAGATAGATAGATAGATAGAGAAAACAGATAGATAGATAGATAGATAGATAGATAGATAGATAGATAGATAGATAGATAGATAGATAGATAGATAGATAGATAGATAGAGATAGATAGATAGATAGATAGATAGATAGATAGATAGATAGATAGATAGATAGATAGATAGATAGATAGATAGATAGATAGATACAGAAAACAGATAGATAGATAGATAGATAGATAGATAGAAAGATAGATAGATAGATAGATAGATAGATAGATAGATAGATAGATAGATAGATAGATAGATAGATAGATAGATAGATAGATAGATAGATAGATAGATAGATAGATAGATAGATACAGAGCTTTTTTTCTCTGAAAATAGGTGCAGGAACTCAACCACGACCCCTTTCAGATTTCAAAAACAGTAGAAGGGTCTTAAAGGGGCATTAAATACCAGGATTGCATTACATACAGAGTGCAGAGTTCAGGTGGTTATACACAGAGTGCAGAGCTGTCACTTGTAAACACAGAAACCAGACTTCTGTGTTTACAAGTGATTGTGGTGAGAAGGCACCAATGAGTCTGAGCCAAAGGTGGTGGAACTGAGTTCCCCCAAGTTCCCCCTGAAAAAAAGCCCTGGATAGATAGATAGATAGATAGATAGATATAGATAGATACAGAAGATAGATAGATACATATAGATTGTGTCACCTGGAGAAGATGTCAGTATCAGCAGTGGATGGATAATTCTTAGGACGTGTTGCACGGTCGCTCCCATCTTTGCACAGTGTAGGATTAGAATGTTCTATGTGATGTTGATCAGTCAGTTATGGGAACAGAAAGGTAGACAATGTAGTCATATTGTTCTGTGGGTCTGTATGAGGAAGCAGACACAAAACTTTAATACAGCCACAATACTGTCACAAGGGAGGTTTGTATTCCTTGTGAAAGCAATAAAAGTGATCAAATTTTTTTTAAAACACAATGTAAAAAAATAAAAATGTAAAGCGCCCCTGTCCCCGCGACCTCGCGCAGCAAAGAAGACGCATACGTGAGTCGCGCCCGCATATGTAAACAGTATTCGAATCACACATGTAGAGTATCACCGCGATCGTCAGAGCGAGAGCAATAATTCTAGCACTAGAACTTCTCTGTAACTCTAACTTGGTAGCCGTTATTTTCTTTTTAAAGCGTCGCCTATGGATATTGCCCATATTATATGGATATTATATGTGACATGTTAGGTATCAATTTACTCAACGTAACATCATCTTTCACATTATACAAAAATATTATTGGGCTAACTTTACATGTTTGTTTTTTTTTAATTCATGAAAGTGTCTTTTTTCCAAAATATTGCGTTTGAAAGACCGCTGCACAAATACCGTGTGACATACAATTTTGCAACGACCGCCATTTTATTCTCTATGGTCTCTGCTAAAATATATATAATGTTTGGGGGTCCTAAGTAATTTTCTAGCGAGAAATACGGATCTTAACTTGTAAGCAACAAATATCAGAAATAAAGAACAAAGTGAAAGTGTCTGCGCTGTAAAAGGAACTAACACAGTGAAGGGGAGAGTGAGCCGCCGTACACACGGCCGAGGTTCTCGCTGAAAACCAGCGAGAACCTCGCTGGAATGCACATTCCAGCGAGGACCTTGGCCGTGTGTACACTCTCGGCGAGCTTCCCGTCGGGAAGCCCGTCGAGCAGAAATAGAGAGCACGCTCTCTATTTCCTCGACGGCCCGCCTGGAAGAATGGCTGGTTGCCATTCCCGACGGGCGGGTCGCCGATTTCGACGGCCGGCAGGGAACCTCGACGGGCGGAACGATGTGTTCTGCCCGTCGAGATTCCCTGCCGTGTGTACGCGGCCTGACATGTAAATGTACAAAGGGCACATAGAATAAGGCCCAGGGAGGGCAACAAGGTGACGGGGGTGTGGACTTACTAGGTGAATAAAAAAAACTAAACTAAAATGATAGCAATGGATATCACTGCAAGCATCAATGGGACATGGACAGTATCAAGATATAACACATCAGCAAACAATGTATGTATGACAGTCCAATTTGCATGGTTACAGATGGATCCAAGTGGAAAAATGGAAGGAAAATTGAGAGAGAGTCTAAGGCCGCGTACACACGATCGAATTTATCTGCTGAAACTGGTCCGCCGACCAGTTTCCGCGGACATATCCGATCGTCTGTACGACCTAGCTGACAGATTTGTCCGCTACAAACCTGTCCGTCCGACATGTCCGCTGGTTAGTACACCTAACCAGCGGACAGAAATCTCCCGCATGCGTCGAATGGATTCGACGCATGCGTGGAAGTATTTTACTTCCTGGAGTGGTGACGTGGCGGCGTCAACGTCACCGCCACGTCACCGCGTCCTCAGCTCGAGGGGATTTTCGTCCGATGGTGTGTACACGCCATCGGACCAAAAACAAATGAGACATGTCTGCTGGAAACGGTCCGTCAGACATGTTTGAGCGGACATGTCCCTCCGTGTGTACGCGGCCTAAGAGTGATGATTCCAGCAACCAGGTCTGTGAAAGGAACGCAGCAAAATCCAAAGTGCAGCACACACCTCTTGTGATCCCAGCAGCTCACCTCATAGCTATCGCATATAGCTAAATAAATCCAGCCTTCCATCAGATATGTAATATCATAATATCGTGGGCGCATCCCAGTGCGCATGCTCAGAATCACGTCGGAACAACTGCCTAAGATACATCGCATCACTGCCTACGACGTGAACGTAACCTGCGCCTAGCCATATTCACGTACAACGTAAACTACGTAAAATACGACGGAGTCCGTTCCCTGGTCCATACCTTTGCATGAGTTGCGCCTCCTATATGGGGAATAACTTCACACCGGACGTACGACTTACGCAAACCGTGTATATTATGCGCCGGGCGCCAGTACGTTCCTGAATCACCATATCTTTCTCATTTGCATATTTGAATCTAAAATCAATGGGAGCGCCAGCGTAAATATGCGCCCACGATACGCCGGCGTAGGCAAGTTACGTCGGTCAGATGAAGCCTATTTTTAGGCGTATCTTAGTTCTGGGGGCACGGCGCACAGATACGACGGCGCATATTTACACTTACGCGGCGTATCTCAAGATATGTCGGCGTAAGTGCTTTGTGAATCCGGGCCATAGACTATATTACCAAAAGTATTGGGACACCTGCCTTTACACACACATGAACTTTAATGACAAACCAGTCTTAGGCTGCATTCACACTATAATGCGGCGTATTTTACCGCAACAAATTGCTGCGTATTGTACCTCGATTTGCCACGACAAAACGGGTCGTTTTAACCTTTTTTTTACAAAACATTGTTGTCTATGCCGAAGGCCGAAAGCCGCCTGAAAAAAAGGGTCTGGGACTTGTTTTGAGCTTCAGGCGTACGGCGTTTCAGCGTTGGGGCGTGGAGATGTGAATCATCTCCATAGACATCAATGTTAAATCACCCCTCCAGCGGCACGAACGTCGGGAGTCGGGTGTAAATACGCCAAGGTGTGAATGGAGCCTTAGTCCGGAGGGTTCAATATTGAGTTGGCCCCGCCCTTTGCCGCTATAACGGCTTCACCTCTTCTGGGAAGGCCGTCCACAAGGTTTAGGAATGTGTCTATGGGAATGTTTGACCATTCTTCCAGAAGGTGTTCTAGGCTCCATCGAACATTTGCTGTCGGGAATTCCTGACAACAAATGTTTGAGAGCTGGTTCTCAATTTTTCCGACAACAAAAGTTCTTGTCGGAAATTCCAATCGTCTGTAGCCAATTCCGACGCACACAAAAATCCTACGCATGCTCGGAAAAAAATTTGCCGCATGCCCGGGAATCATTGAACTTCATTTTTCTCCGCTCGTCGTACATCTTGTACGTCACCGCGTTCTTGACGTTCGGAATTTCCGACAACATTTGTGCAACCGTGTGTATGCAACACAAGTTTGAGCCAACATTCCGTCGGAAAAAAATACACTGTTTTGTTGTCGGAATGTCCGATCGTGTGTACGCGGCGTAATTGTGCCGTCCCCCTCCACTCCGTAAAGCGCTGAGTAAACTGTTGGCGCTATATAAATCAAGAATAATAATATTAATAGGGCTGGGGAAATTAAAGATGAATTCCTCGATTAATCTTTAATTTTCTTGATCGATAAGAATTCTTGACGTCACTGGACAGCCTGAAAATTGAGAATTACCCTGCTGGATGCGAGCAAACTGCACCCATTGGATTGAGGTACCTTTGCATCTGTGGAGCAGGAGGATGCATCAGGCTCCATCAGGGGAAAGGGGCAAAAATAACCATCGTTTTCCTGTCCTAAGCAGTCTTGTGCAGACAATTCTTTGTGTATCGGCAACATCTGTTCCGTGCGAAAGACTGTTCAGTTCTTCAGGGTATATTGTCAATAAAATGCCATCATGTCTGCTTCCAGAAAATGTAAACACTCTGGTATGTCTGTGTGACTGGATTAAAGTGATGCCTACTTGCCTGCTATAAAGTGACTGACAGTCAATATACTAGATACGTTTTATAATTAAAGTTAAACTTTCTACGTTTTTCTTAGGCCCCGTACACACGGCAGAGAACCTCGACGGGCGGAACACATCGTTCCGCCCGTCGAGGTTCTCTGCCGGCCGTCAGAATCGGCGACCCGAACCTGCTCTCTATTTGCTCGACGGGTTTCCCGACGGGGCGGGGCTCGCCGAGAGCGTACACGCGGCCGAGGTTCTCGCTGGTTTCTGCCGAGAACCTCGGCCGTGCGTACGGGGCTTCAAAGTTTAATAAGAAAAAATGACTTGCGTCAGTGCTACAGTTTGAATTTAAAACGTATTTGTGTGAACTGTGAAGTTAAGTCACGGATTGTGGAAACTAACTAGTGTTGGGTGATTGTATATAGTGTATACCACATTTACCACTGACTAACGCAGAGCTGCAATGCAAGGAAATCAGCTAAAAGTAGTTGGATCTGTATGTGCTTTATAATTAATCGAAATTAGTAGATTAATCGATAAAAAATAAAAAAAATAAAACACGAAAATGTAATCGGTAACAGCCCTAAATATTAATAATAATAATAATGTGCGTGTAAAGGCAGGTGTCCCAATACTTTTGACAATATAGTGTAAATTGAAATATAGATAGATATTGGACATAGATAGATAGATAGATAGATAGATAGATAGATAGATAGATAGATAGATAGATAGATAGATAGAAAGATAGATAGATAGATAGATAGATAGATAGATAGATAGATAGATAGATAGATAGATAGATAGATAGATAGATAGATAGATAGATAGAGAGAGAGATAGATAGATAGATAGATAGATAGATAGATAGATAGATAGATAGATAGAGAGAGACAGGGGTCAAGTCCTGGGGGAAAAAGTGTGGGAACTCCCATCCAAGATCCACTCCCAAACCAAAAAAAAAGATACGCTCATATGCATAATTACTAAACCACATGCAAGTTCTTTTTAAATCCCACGATAACTCGTGGCAGACCTCCGCAATGTCTCCTGGGAACAATGACAAAATCTCCCAGGAGACATTGCGGCATCGAGGAAGTGACGGAATACCCGCACACTACATTGGGGCATTGCCGCTTAGTGAAGGATTGGCTCGGGCGGCTCGGCTGCTCTAGTCCTGCAAAGGGAACTGCGTTCCTGCTGTGAAAAAAGTGCAGGAACTCCGTTCCCACGCGTTCCCGCAGGACTTGAGCCCTGGATAGATAGATAGATAGATAGATAGATAGATAGATAGATAGATAGATAGATAGATAGATAGATAGATATTGGACAAATAGATAGATAGATAGATATTGGACAAATAGATAGATATATAGATAGATAGATAGATCGATAGATAGATCGATAGATAGATAGATAGATAGATAGATAGATAGATAGATAGATAGATAGATAGATAGATATTGGACAAATAGATAGATAGACAGAGAGATAGATAGATAGATAGATAGATAGATAGATAGATAGATAGATAGATAGATAGATAGATAGATATTGGACAAATAGATAGATAGACAGATAGATAGATAGATAGATAGATAGATAGATAGATAGATAGGGCCAGATTCAGGTAGATGGGAGCATCTTTGCTCCAGAGTAACGCTTCTCATTTACGTTACTCTGCCGAAATTTTAGCAGCAAGTGCTGTTATTCACGAAGCACTTGCTCCTAAAGTTGCGGCAGCGTAACGAAAATGAGCCGGCGGAATTCAAATTGGGCGGGTACGGGGCGTGTAGTATTTAAACTAAGCGCGATCCCGCCGCGAACGTACTGCGCATGCGTCGAGTGTCAAAGCATCCCCGTGCGCATGCTCCAAATTCTGTGAATGAACGTCAATGACGTCACATTCCCATTCATGATCTTTGTACGCAAGCGACGTGATTTTTTTTTTTCCCCGACGCGATGACGACGCCTATACCTAACATAGGATACTCCAACCCCATGTAGGTATATCTTTGTGCCGCGTATCCCTTCCGGAAACGTCGTACCGTCATTGCGTCGCGCCGGAATTCGCTCGTGAATTGCCGATTTCCGCTCATTAACATATTTTTTGAGCGGAAATCGGCGGGAACGCCCCCGGCGCCATTTTTAAGTTGAAGTAACGATGCGATGGCGAAACTCAGTTACGCTGCTCGCATCGGAGCTTCAACCCGGCGTTTCTTGTTTTCTGGTTACAGAAAACAAAAACGCCGGCTCAAAGTGACAGTTAGGCTGGCGGATCACTGGATCCGCCAGCCTAACTGTTCCTGAATCTGGCCTCATAGATAGGTAGATAGATAGATAGATAGATAGATAGATAGATAGATAGATAGATAGATAGATAGATAGATAGAAATAAATGATTATAGAACATTGGGTTACCCGAAGAGAAAGTCACAATAATGAGCAGCAGGCAGATAATCTTCATGGTTTGTCGTTCTTCAATAAAAGTCTATTAGTGGGAATTAAGTGATAGACGAGTTTTATAAACATTTTAGTCATATTTCTCTACGCGGTCAGTAAGAGGAAGCAGAGGTGACACTCTACTCTGCGTGTGACCATATCACATTTCTTTCATGTCACATACTTTATGGTGTTCCGTGGGTTTGCCCACTATACCTATTCTCTATGTCTTCGTGTCTCATAGTTGGGAGCTCAGCCAGTACAGAGATCGGGAGCGTACTTTGTGGAGCAGCCTTGGTACGCAGGTCTCTGTTTTTGAGAAAAAATGAATTAAGCATCTGATACTCTCGGCGGTTGGCAGCATTGATATGTAAATAAAATCGGCATTCATATGTATATCACGCCCCTCTGCAGTGAAGAGATGATGTGCTGTAACCTCTAGCAACCAATCAGTGAGCAGTATTACTGTACAGTAATCTCTAGCAACTAGGGTGACCACGAGTCCCGCATTGCCCGGGACAGTCCCGCATTTTTCAGGTCTGTCCCGGGCACCTTCATTGCAGGACAATACAGTGTCCCGGAATGAAACTGACACCCCCCAAGCCCAACTAATGCACCCAAAAAAGGCTGCCCCATCACTGCTTTACTCACTGACAGTACTTGTCCTGGCCTGGAATGCCTGGAGGAGCACAGTCCCCGCCCCCTGCTTGTGATTGGAGAAATCATGAATCCCGCCGCTTGTGTCCAATCACTGTGCTGTGATTCGTTACACTACAAGCTGATTTTTGGGAAGGGGGTGTCCCTGAATTGTAGTTTGGAAATGTGGTCACCCTACTAGCAACCAATCAACAAGAAGAAATCATGTGCTGTAACCTGTAGCAACTAATCAGTGAGCAGTAATGTGTGCTGTAACCTCTAGCAACCAATCAATGAGCAGTAATGATATGCTGTAACCTCTAGCCACCAGTCAGTAAGTGATAATGATATGCTGTAACCTCTGGCAACCAATTACAATCACTGCCTGATCTGATACAGTAAACAGATTTTAAGTCTAGCTGATATTTATTGTATGTGTAGCATTACCCCTGGAGGGTTGCCAGTTGTTTTGGGCAGCACATTTACCTCGTGGCTCCTCCGAATTCCTAGGGGTGAATGCAGGGCCGGTCCGCCCTATAGTCTCACTATGCAAGCTGCTTAGGGCCCCCCAAGCTGCGAAGGGCCCCCCAAATTACTAGAGTCCAAACCAGGTGAGAAGTCAGTTTCGGCCCCTCATCCTGCTTCTCAACTCGCTGGCTGCATGAGAGAAGAGGTAAGAAGTCAGCACCCCCCGCTTCTCACTTTAATGTAAGATGTCATTTCCGACAGCAGAACACCCCCTCCCCCCGCTTTATTGTGACATGTCATTTTCGGCAGCCACCCCTAATGTGAAATGTGACATGTAATTTTGCTTAGGGCCCCAGGGAGGTCAGGGTCGGCACTGGGTGAATGATGCGTATTGCATTTGGTAGAAGTAAAGGAATGTCCATACAGGTGTTCTTTGCTCTTTATTACCCAGCCGGGTAAAAACAATAAAACTTGTGGTGAGGAAAGTAAAGTTCAAGAAGAAAGGAGAACAGCAAATTCAGGCGTGATGATAGGAAAACAGTCATGTTCCCGAGCGTAACACTTTTCATGCGCCACTCCCGCCGGAGTGGGTTTAGTGTACCCGGACAGGCCTCTCTCCCTGACCTGGCAGCCGGAGTATCACTTGAACATTTGTAGGAGAAAGTCTCTGCCACAGACCCTCCTTGGTGAACTTCAGAGAGACACCTCTGCCACAGGCCTTCTCTGATTTGTAGTTACGGCGGTAATCCTCCTTAGGTGAAGTACGCTTGGATCTCTTTCAACCGCTTCGCCCAGGTACCGACTGACAAGTGATCAATCCTTCAGTGTCCGGCTACCTTGATCCCCAGTGGATTGTTGAGGCCCTTTTGGACCGCCAGCCTCTCAATGGGGCTCCTCAGACGGACTCCCCACCGAACAGCAATACAGCTTGGGATCCTCAAAGGTGGGAGTCCAGTCGCTCACTGGGTCCCCGTCGCTGTTCAGATGCTCCAGGCCAACATGGTCCTAGAGCCAGGAACACCGCGTGGCACACACGCCCCCAGCCAGGTAGGCCATAACGCCAGGGGCGCCATGATGTGGTCACCCTTAAGGTTGGTGCCACCAGGGCCGTTTGAAGGAATTTGGGGGCCCCAAGCAAAATGGGGGGGATCCCCCAAGCACCCCCCCTTCACGGCATGCAAAGCCTATGTTAGCGCTACACAATTTTCTTTCTTCTATTCTTACCTCCCCATCTTCCCTGTAGGCTGCCGCTGTAGCGTGGCCGAGCTCCTCTTCCCCCTGCCTCTTCCCCAGTCCCCTACCAGATAGTGGCCGGGCCAGGTCCTGCACAGTACAGGAGATTCAGTTTCCTGTCTTCCCGGCCAGACTGAAAGGAAGTGAGCACTCAGTGTGCACTTCCCGTCAGTCCAGCCGGGAACAGGAAACTGAATCAACTGTACCACGCGCGGTACCCGACCGGACTGACAGGACTCCAGGTGGAAGGAAGAGGAGCTCGGCCACGCTACATCCTGGGAAGGGGAAGTTGGGGGCCCCAGGCCAGCTTGGGGCCCCCCGGCAATTGTTTGTTTTGCCTGTCCTGTAGCGACGGCCTGGGTGCCACACTCGAGGAAGAAGACCCAGAACCAATGGCGTCTGGCTCATAAATACCCCTCCCTCAGCATGCACAGCGAGGTCAAACCCTCCTGATTGGCTGCTGGGAAAGAACACCCAAACCCTGACTCCACTGCTGCCACCTGCAGCACCGGGGTTGGAAGAGCACCCCAGCACAACAGAATGGGCTCACAGCACAGCCAAGCTGAGACAGAGACCAGGGTCCAATCGACATTAAAGATGGCCCTGATTGTCAGGAATAGTCCCATCTACAGAGATCTGGGCTCCAGCACTGACAGTTAGAACAGGACAGGTTTTCTTCCTGTGCTCTAATAATACACTCTGGAGGAAGAAGCTTCTTATCTCTGTTGGTTTCTGTTCCTCCTTCGGTCACATTGCAGAGAAGTGTCCCTCGTGTCCGTCACTTGGTTTCCATCGCTGGCAGGACCATGCTGGATGGAGGGACTCTGCTGATTGTACTGACAGCTCTGCAAGGTGAGGAGACATTGGGGATGATTTACTAAAGACAAACAGACTGAGCAATTCTGAAAGAACATTTACTCCAGAGCTTAGTGAATGAGCAGAAGCTCTGCTAATTTCCATCATCCAATTATGTGTAAGAAAAAAAAAAGCATTTTTATGTTTTATTTTTTCCTTGCACGTGATTGGGTATTCTTTGCAAAGTGAAGCTCTGCTGTATCTCATTTACTAAGCTCTGGAGTCTATTTGCCTTTAGTTAATCAACCCCTGTCTGTCCTTCTATGGCTGGACACTGATGATAGAAGTGGGTCTATTTGCTCGTCCTCCTATGGCTGAAAAGTGGTGGGGGGGGGGGGGAGTATTTCTGTCTGTCCATCCTCCCATGGCTGGGCACTGGTGTAGGGGGGGTCTGTCTATCCTCCCATGGCTGAGCACTGGTGAGGGGTCTGTCTATCCTCCCATAGCTGGGCACTGGTGGGGGTCTGTCTATCCTCCCATGGCTGAGCACTGGTGGGGGGTCTGTCTATCCTCCCATGGCTGGGCACTGGTGGGGGGTCTGTCTATCCTCCCATGGCTGAGCACTGGTGGGGGGTCTGTCTATAATCCCATGGCTGGGCACGTGTGGGGGGTCTGTCTATCCTCCCATGGCTGGGCACGTGTGGGGGGGGTCTGTCTATCCTTCCTTGGCTGGGCACTGGTGGGGGGGTCTGTCTATCCTCCCATGGCTGGGCACTGGTGGGGGGGTCTGTCTATCCTCCCATGGCTGGGCACTGGTGTGGGGGGGGGTCTGTCTATCCTCCCATGGCTGGGCACTGGTGGGGGGTCTGTCTATCCTCCCATAGCTGGGCACTGGTGGGGGGTCTATTCTCCCATGGCTGACCACTGGTGGGGGGTCTGTCTATCTTCCCATGGCTGGGCACTGGTGGGGGGTCTGTCTATCCTCCCATGGCTGGGCACTGGTGTGGGGGGGTCTGTCTATCCTCCCATGGCTGGGCACTGGTGGGGGGGTCTGTCTATCCTCCCATGGCTGGACACGTGTGGGGGGGTCTGTCTATTCTTCCTTGGCTGGGCACTGGTGGGGGGGTCTGTCTATCCCCCCATGGCTGGGCACTGCCCCCCCATTCTTGTATAATCAATGGATGCAGTTTGTAAGAATGTGGGGGGGATTTTTTTTTCAAAAGCCTCTTGAGGATTGATCACAAGTTCTCAATGGGATTAAGGTTTGGGGAGTTTCTTGGCAATGTACCCAAAATGTTGATGTTTTGTTCCCCAAGCCACTTGGTTATCACCTTTGTCTTGTGGCGAGGAGCTCCATCATGCTGGAGAAGTCATTGTTCTTCACCAAACTCTTTGGGAGAAGTTGCTCTGGGAGGATGTTTTTGTACTATTCTTTATTCATGGCGGTGTTCTTAGGCAAAATTGTGAGTGAGAGTGAGCCCCGTTACTCCCCCACATATGATTGATCTCAGGAGCAGGGCCACTGATAGGGGGTGACCACCAGTCCTCCTGTAGGGGGGCCCGGGCACACAGGGGGCCCCAAACAGCAGAAGGAATGGGTGTGGTTGGGCAGAGGTGCAGAAAGATGCCCTGTGCAGCTCTCTGCAGCTGCTGAAAGTTGGTTTCTCTCCGGCACGCTGGCTTTTAGCTGTTGCAGGGAAAGACACAGACATAGGATATCGTTCCTGTAATCGCTTTCCCCGCACTGATCCCCCTTCTTGTTCTGCCTACTCCTGATTCCCCCTATGTGCACCCCCCCTCCCCCCCCCCCGTGACTGTGCTGCAACCCCCTTCCGTGGGACTGTTGTTGGCTTTCCTGTCCTGTTAAAAAATGTATTATAAAAAATACTAATAATTAAATTAAACATTTTTAAAATAATAATAAAAAAAACGATTAAAGGGTTGATTTACACTGGTTCTATATTATGTTTGTGTCCGCTAATAATGATTTTTGTGTATTGTTAGTGAAAATCTTGTTTTGATATATTGGTGGGGCCCCCGCCAGGTAGGCCCTTTGATTTCTAGCAGCAGCCCTGCTCAGGAGGCTTTACTGTTGGCATAACACAGGACTGATGGTAGCGTCACCTTTTCTTCTCCGGACAAGGTTTTTCCCGGATGCCCCAAACAATCAGAAAGGGGATCCATCAGAGAAAATTATCCCCCCCCCCCCCTGTTCCTCAGCACTCCAATCCCTGGACCTTTTGCAGAATATCAGTCTGTCCCGATGTTTTTCCTGGAGAGAAGTGACTTCTTTGCTGCCCTTCTTGGCACCAGAACATATGAGATAAAATAGCGCAGCGCAATAAATTAATTAAATTATTGGCCCATATGTAAAAATCCAGTGATGGAAATGAATGGATGTGAAAACAGCCTCATAAGGTGCAAATAGAAGAGACGATACAGTGGTGATAGTGATTGTAACGGAACGTCCCACACTCCGATTGAGTGCTTCCGTCATATACCGCTTCCTATCAGTCTGGATATAGATATCAGATATTCCAGCTGCTCACAAGCACACAACGAGACGAGACTTGCTTGTGTGCGGAACATAAAGTGTTTAATAGAACCAAGAATACAACCTTATATACAGTTTAAAGTGGAGGTAACCAGAGCATAAATTAACATGAGCTAATTAACTAATCATTTACCCAGACTAGGCGACTCCGAGATATGACCTTTCAGGGTAGACGTCACATCTCCTCATTCACCTGCTATACAATACACATTATCATAAGTGTAAACACAGGACATCTTCACACAATAGCAGGGTCAATTAGCACAGAGAGCAGACAGATGGCTGGAGTTGATGACATTAGCATCTAACAGTATGTGTCCCAACAGTATTAATGAGTCACTCTTACAATTAACCCGTTGAGTTCAGAATCAACAAACAGTAAATAGTTCTTTACAGATATCCTGAAATAATCCCATCTCAGGTAGTCCAATATATCATTCCTCAGTCATCCTATGCCCCTAGTGGACATAGGATGATTTTAGACATAAGAGTGTCCGGGGATGTCCCGGGTGAGTCTGTCACATCCATTATAGATCTTCTCTTTACCTCCAGCTCATTCTTTATTTAATCCCATCTCAGGTAGTCCAATATCTCATTCCTCAGTCATCCTATGCCCCTAGTAGACATAGGATGGTTTTAGACATAAGAGGGTCCGGGGATGTCCCGGGTGAGTCTGTCACATCCATTATAGATCTTCTCTATACCTCCAGCTCATTCCTCATTTAATCCTATCTCAGGTAGTCCAAGATAACATTCCTCACTCATCCTATGCCCCTAGTGGACATAGGATGATTTAAGACATAAGAGGGTCCCGGGGATGTCCCGGGTGAGTCTGTCACATCCATTATAGATCTTTTCTATACCTCCAGCTCATTCTTTATTTAATCCCATCTCAGGTAGTCCAATATCTCATTCCTCAGTCATCCTATGCCCCTAGTGGACATAGGATGATTTTAGACATAAGAGGGTCCGGGGATGTCCCGGGTGAGTCTGTCACAGTGATCTCTCCACCGCAGATACTCAAGCCACTCACCTTATAGTTTCGACCTGAAACAGGTCACTCACCTTGTTATCCCACACCTGGGGTACCGATCACAAATCTGTATTGCCATTTTAGCTCCCGAAGCATATGCATAAAAAGAAGGGGACCAATCTAGTGCTCTCTCCTTTTTAAAAGTTGAATCCAGAAATAAAAAAATCTACTTACAAAACTTGCACTCAGACCGAGTGCTGGTATACAAGCGTGTATCAATAGTTTCTAACCAAGATGATGGCCGTGGGTGACGTCAGACGTCACTCCCCCCCCATACACGTTACGTCTATTTCTTCAGCGTGGGATTGGAAATTCTAGAATGCGGGCCGTCAACGTGTATCCAAACCCATGCTGAATAAGTCCCGCCCACGAACGCAATGCGTACAGAGGGGAGGAGTCACGTCTGACGTTACACGCGGCCATCATCTTGGTTAGAAACGATTGAAACACGCTTGTATACCAGCACTCGGTCTGAGTGCAAGTTTTGTAAGTAGATTTTTTACTTTCTATCTGGATTAAACTTTTAAAACGGAGAGCACAGAGTATGGTGGAAGTAAGTGGATCAGATAGGAGATTATGGGGCCACTGGGTTATAGATTATGGGGCCACACAGTATACACACACTGAAAAAGTACTGAAGAGATGGAGCAGCTATAATCTTGGGATTTTCAGGGATACATGTAAAAAAACACAGATTTTTACATACTGTCCCTGGTTTTACTGAAGCTGGCAACCCTGATAGGGCCCCCTAGTGGCATGGGATCCTCAGGCAGTGCCCTAGGCAAGTCTGCAGTGGTAGGTTCCTCTGAACATGGTAACCATGTCATGTTCTGTATTTTTCAGCATCTTCCGCGCAGACGCTTGGTGTGTACCAGATTCTGAATGTTTCCGCCACTGAGCACGGTTCCGTCACCCTCTTCTGTAACTTCACCTTCAATGAAACGGTTAATGGCTTCAACAAATGGTACCGATGGTACCATGACGTCAAAGGGCCCGAGGTGACGAACACCAGCACAGGGTACATCGGCAGAGTCTCCATCGTCAGTCCAGAAGATTTCACGTATAAAAAATCCGCCAACCTTCGCCTCCACCGGCTAAATCTCTCCGACAGCGGCACTTATATCTGTGAGGTCACCCTGATGACGAGGCCTTGGCTGACCGCACACGGGAACGGGACCTTTCTGCATGTAAAACGTGAGCTACTGAAATTCTGTAAACCCAACCACTAAAATCTCATAGAGGCTTTAACATGTTCATGTCATTTCTAAAGCCATTTTATAATGGAAGCTTTTTTTTATAATGATTCTGCCCTGATGGTCCGTGTTCAGGCACTTCTTCCTGTTTCAGGGTGACAACGCTCTGTCCCTGTTCTCCTGTGTTGTCACCCTGTCATGTTGGTGCCACTGGTAGTTTTTTTAATACATGTAGCAAGGTCCCGGGTCCCCAGAGGCCTAATGGTGACCTCCAGAGATAAAGGGGTATTAAAGGTTCGATTCTTACCTCCACTGTGCAGTACGTTTTGCACAGTGTGGCCCTGAACGCCGTCTTCTGGGGTCCCTCGGCGGTGGTCTCGGCTCCTCCCTGCTTCAGATAACCCTCTCTGGGAAGCGCTTTCCCAAGGGGGTTACCTTGCGGGCGCGCTCCCGAGTCCAGCATCAGCGTCCAAAGACACGAATTTCGGACCCGCCCCCCGGCAACCGCGTGATTGGATTTGATTAACACCAGCTGGAGCCAATGGCTGTGCTCCTATCAATCTATCCAATGCAGAGCCGAGAAGCCAAGATCCAGTGTGTTCTCGACGCGGAACTTTAAGGGCTCAGGTAAGTAAAACAGGGAGGCTAGGGGGCCTGTAACTATTAGATGTTTTTTCACCTTAATGCAGGGATCTTCGAACTTTTCAAACCAAGGGTCAGTTTATTGTCCTTCAGACTTTGGGAGGGCCGGATTGTGGTCAGCGGGGGTAAAAAAATTCCCAGGCCCAGCATTGGTGAGAGTAAATATGGCCTCAGAGTTTGCAGTCAGTAGGATAAGGAGTAGTGCCCCTATTAGTAGGAGTAATTGTATCCCATCATTGGTATCAGTGAAAGGAATTGTGCCCCTTTTTGGCGTCAGTGGGAAGATTAGTGCCTCATATCAGCGGGAGGAATAAAGCCCCAAGGGCCGGATAAAGGCTAGCAAAGGGCCACATCTGGCCCTCGGGCCGCAGTTTGGAGACCCCTGCCTTAATGCATAGGATGTATTAAGGTGAAAAAAAACAGAAGGTTTACAACCCTTTTAAGGACAACTGACATCCTTCTTTCTAGCGTGGGTAAGGAGGCATGGTGGGTGTAATGTAAGGTAGATTCATGGGCGCCAGACACTTCCTGAATGCAAAGCATATGTGTGCGCAATGGGTGTGCTTGGGCACAAACTTAATCCTGGGGTTGATAACCTGTTAATGGTGGGCAGGTGAAAGGTAAACCGCAATCCTTCTTTGCCGATCCTCAGAACCTGGGCAGGAGAGGCGGCGGGGGTGGAATTTAGTGGAACTGATCTGTATTTTCCTCCAGCAGCAGCTGTAAGTAGGCTTCTCCTCCTGTCCCTTTTATCAACATTCAGCTGCTACAGGAGGAAAATATAGGGGATCGGTACTAATATATGCCACCCCTCCTTTCCCTGTTCTTTTTCCTTCTGTAGCCCAGGTCCCCCATGTGCTCCCTTGCTCCCCCTTCCTCCCATTGTTTCAGGATGGAGAGCGGGGAAGAGGCCAGTAAATATGTCAAACACATTAGTGTTGGAGCTTTGGGGTGCACACTGCACACCCTAATGCAATAGGCTGCGCACACCTATGATGCAAAGAGATTTATTGTCTCTTAAACAGAACTGTGGGAGAGAGGGTTTAGGGCCAGGACACCCTTTAGTAGATGCAATGTTAATTGACAGACTCCGAGACTTCTATAGGTAGACAGCCATGCAGGGAAGGGGACCCAGCTGGGCACCACATCTGCATGTGTAGAAATGCCATCTCCTGTGGCAACAGTCTTGAACAGTTTCTAACAAAGTTGCAATGAACTCCTTCACTTCCTCCACAATATCCTTTTTAGATCTTCACTCAACTAAGCTCCCAGTCTATCATGTAGACCCAGTGCCACTGGATCTCCTGAGCTCTTCCAATCCTCTCACTGTAGTATCTTCCTCAAGCATCACCCCCGTGTCCCTGCTGCGTCCCTGGCTTGGCACTCACCCTACTGGCCTGCTTGATCCCTGGCTTGGCACACAATAATGTTCTTCAAGCATCACCTCCACTGGTTGGGTTCCTGTCTTGACTTCTGTTGAAGTTTCCCCATTTCTTCACCGTCCCCGGTTGGTGAGAATACTGCTCTGGTACTTGCTTCAGCTATTCGCAGTGGTCCCTGGTAACAAGGTGGATGGTCCCTTAGTGGCGACAACTTCCCCTCCACCTCCGACCAGGGCAGGTTCTCCGGCAGGCAGAACCGTCACTTCTGGTTGGACTGCAAGCCGCAATCCCAACACTACGCTGCTCTCCTGCTTCTGGATAGGCCCTCAGATAGTATAGCAGCCAGATGTGCTCGGGATAGGCCTTAGGTCTCTGGCCTAGCAGCCCGGGGCAACATGACACATGTCCACCCAGCCAGCCGTCCAGGTGGCACAGAACCCTGACCACCTGACTCCACCCAAATAAATAGCCTCTCCCAGCAGAACAAGGAACCCAAGAAAATCCCTGCCCATTGGCTGAGACACCCCATTCTTTCCTAATGTGTCCTTGCAAGGCCCCTGTCTTATCTAATGTCATCAGATACCCGGCCATCTAGCGACAAAAAATCAATTGGCCAATGCAACCATCACTTGGCATTAGGGTTACCACACTTCAGAACTGCCATTCAGGTACACACCCCCTCTGTCACCTTCCCCCAAAAACGATGAGGGGGCGGGGGGTAATGTAGTCTCGGGGTTGATAGGGAATTTTGCAGGGGGTTATTTGTCAGGTGAATGTGTCACTTGCCACCAGATGCAGTGCCGCTTGCCACCCATAGGCTGCCTCCAGATACAGTGCTGCTGTCACTCCCTCTGCATAAGCCACGTGCATTACAGGAAAGGAGTGGTGTCACTGTCTGGAGAGTGAAGCTCACACCAGTCCCTGCTGCTTGCCGGGTGGGTGGGGACAGCAGTGCTGCACTAGGCGCAGGCCTCGCTCCCGGTCTCACTGCCTGAGAGTAAATTGTCACTGGTTGCAAGATGCCAGGCAGCACTGGCTCTAGCAACCAGTTCTGAAAACATAGTTATTAGTTAGCAGAGGGTGGCTGTGTCCTCAATGTCTTTCCGGGACATTTTATTGTCCCGGAATGAAGGTGCCGGGACCCAGGACAGAGATGTCAATTGCAGGACAATCTCGGGCAATCCAGGACTCATGGGCACCCTACTCGGTATATAAATTTCAGAGCAACCCTACCTAAACATCAGGGTGCTACATACACATTATACAGACATGGTCCACTGTTGTCAACCATCACTGTAATGCATCCCCCCCAACCCCACCATTGGCTTATGCAGTGCCTCCCCATTGCTCAAGTGTGGATTGCCACTCCCACCGTAGTGTTTACGGAATGCTCTGCATCGCAAGCCCACCACCACTTTTGGTTAATAGAACACCTACTCACCATTTGCATGTGGAATGCCCCCAACCCCAGCCCCTCACCACCACCACCGCCATCGCTGGTGTACAAAATGGCCCACCGTTGGCGAACAGAATTGAAATTTTTGCAGAGTAAAAGCAGTTTTAGTACAGAAGAGACAAAAAATGTCTTCTATTTTAAGGGAATGTTTTTCCACTGAAACTTCTACAAATTTCTGTTCCACAAAACAAACCAAGAATAGTGATAAGTCAGTTTCTACATGAATGACATGATGGAGGCTTCAAGGGGAACTATAATAGTTCAAAGAGTTTCAATGTCCACTTCAGGGGTGAGCAGTTTGCTTAGTTCAGGATTTGCAGCACCAGCTGAGCCTTACCAACACAGGAAAAAAAGGGGGACTCGACCCTGCAAATTCCCACTTGTTAATTCTTAGGCTCTTTCTTTGCTTCTCTCTCCCTTTTAATTTAAAATAATAATTGTATACAGAACTCAATAGCTCAAACTGACATTTAAATTGCAGTTACCTCTCGCTTATTGGATGGTTCAGTCTGTAGTTTCAGTCAGACGTGTCAAAGATGAAAGCAGGCAGCATCTACTGTGCCGTCTCCTTAGTTAACCCCTAGTGCTATGTCAGTCCTTTGCCATTGCGGTAAGTATTTAATTGTAAAGCAAAAAATAAATGCACACACATAGGGGTTGAATTATTAAAACTGAAGAAGGTGCATCTGTGCATGGTAGCCAATAAGCTTCTAGCTTGTTCAATTGACCACTTGCCGACGGCTGGACGTCTATAGACATCCTCGGCTTTGTGGGGGTATATCTGAATGATGGGTGCAGCTACAGACATCATTTAGATATTGTCGTTTTCGGCCGATGATTCCCTACACCAGGGGTCTTGAATTAAAATTCAAGGAGGTCCGGTCACTAAAATTTTCTTTGGGCCGAGGTCCGAAACTCAAGTCCCCATTTTCACATCACAGTGCTTCCTTACATCACATGTCCCCATCACAGCGCCCCTTTACACCAGGTGTCCCCATCACAGCCCCCCTTTACATCAGGTGTCCCCATCACAGCCCCCCTTTACATCAGGTGTCCCCATCACAGCCCCCCTTTACATCAGGTGTCCCCATCACAGCCCCCTTTACATCAGGTGTCCCCATCACAGCTCCCCTTTTCATCAGGTGTCCCCATCACAGTGCCCCTTTACATCACGTGTCCCCATCACAGTGCCCCTTTACACCAGGTGTCCCCATCACTGTGCTCTTTTAAATCAGGGGTCCTCATCACAGCCCCCTTTACATCAGGTGTCCCCATCACAGCCCCCTTTACATCAGGTGTCCCCATCACAGCCCCCTTTACATCAGGTGTCCCCATCACAGCCCCCCTTTACATCAGGTGCCCCATCACAGCGCCCCTTTACATCAGGTGTCCCCATCACAGCGCCCCTTTACATCAGGTGTCCCCATCACAGCACCCCTTTACATCAGGTGTCCCCATCACAGCGCCCCTATACATCAGGTGTCCCCATCAAAGTGCCCCTTTACATCAGGTGTCCCCATCACAGTGCCCCTTTACATCAGGTGTCCCCATCACAGTGCCCCTTTACATCAGGTGTCCCCATCACAGTGCCCCTTTACATCAGGTGTCCCCATCACAGTGCCCCTTTACATCAGGTGTCCCCATCACAGTGCCCCTTTACATCAGGTGTCCCCATCACAGCTCCCCTTTACATCAGGTGTCCCCATCACAGTGCCCCTTAACATAAAATTTGCTCATCATTGTGCCCCTTAACATAAAATAAGGGACACTGGGCAAAGTTTATGTTAAGGGGCACTCTGATGGCCACAACAAAACTGTTATGTTAAGGGGCACGCTGATTGGTATATTTTTAATGTGTACGCTGATGGGCAAATTTTATGTTAAGGGGCACTCTGATGGGCACAACAAAACTTTTATGTTAAGGGAAACGCTGATTGGTATATTTTTAATGTGTACGCTGATAGGCATATTTTATGTTAAGGGGCACTCTGATGGGCTCAACAAAATGTGTCCATCAGTGTGCCTCTTAAAAAAATATGCTCATCAGTGCGCACATTAAAAATATACCCATCAGCGTGCCCCTTGACATAAAAGTTTTGTGCCCATCAGAGTGCCCCTTAACATAAAATATGCCCATCAGCGTACAATTTAAAAATATACCCATCAGCGTGTCCCTAACATAAAATGCGGCCATCAGCGTGCCCCTTAACATAAAAAAAAGTGCCCATCAGCGTCACTGTTAACATATGCCACATACCTAGAATGCAGGGTAAAGAACCGGGACCGGGAACAAGTTGCAGGGGGCGGGATGCACACGGGACGTCACGCCTCTAGGAGAGCCAGGAGTGGACCCGGGAATCAGGAGCAGCAGGGGGCGGGGCACTCAAGTGACGTTAAGACAGGCGTGGCCCCTACTTGCAATGTTGGCAAGGAGTGGACTACGAGCTGCAGGGGGACAGGTGAAGGAACGTGACGTCACGCCCCTACTCGCTGCTGTACGCGCTTGTTTACTTCCAGGACCTGCGGTGAGGAGCAGGGGGCGGGCGCACACTGGCAGCGTCACTGGTTGCTGGGGAAACCCGCGATCCCAGCAAACCAGCGCTGCAATTTCTAACTATACTGGCGGTCCGGGCAGAAGTGTCACGCGGGCCGGACTCGGACCGCGGGCCGCCATTTAGTGACGGCTGCCCTACACCATAAGATTAATCATAGCGGCTGTTCCACCGCTTGATCGTTCTTACGGGTGGCGAGAGGGGACGTCCCCCCTCCCGTCGCCCCCCAGTGATTCTACCGACTCACCTGAGGGATCGCCAGATGGTCGCCAGAGTCTCTATGATCGTCGGAGGCTGGGCACGATGTTATGACGTCACGCCCGGCCTCTGCATTGAAAAAACTGTAATTTTTTTTTTGTTTTTTTAGGCTTCTCAGACTACTGGTGAGATGTGGGGTCTTATTGACCCCCATATTTCACTGTAACGAGGTCCGATCATGTCATATTCCTATTACAAGGGATGTTTACATCTCTTGTAATAGGAATAAAAGTGATCAAAATAAAAAAATGTAAGTAAAATTAACAATAACAATTTAACGTTATAAAAATTAACACGCATTTTTTCTCAGAAAATAGGTGCAGGAACTCAACCACAACCCCGTTCATTTTTCACAAACAGTAGAAGGGTCTTAAAGGGGCATTAAATACCAGGATTGCATTATATAGAGAGTGCAGAGTTCAGGGGGGGTTACACACAGAGTGCAGAGCTGTCACTTGTAAAGACAGAAACCAGACTTCTGTGTTTACAAGTGATTGTGGTGAGCAGGCACCAAAGGGCCTGAGCCAAAGGTGGTGGAACTGAGTTCCCCCAAGTTCCCCCTGAAAAAAAGCCCTGATAACATGTATTTATTTTTTTAAATAATTAAAGTTTTTCTTAAAGCTTGCACGCAGAAGCGAACGCATACGTAAGTCCCGCCCACATATGAAAATGGTGTCCAACCTGCACATGTGAGGTGTCGTCGCGAACGTTAGAGCGAAAGCAATCATTCTAGCCCTAGACCTCCTCTGTAACTTAAAACATGTAACCAGTAAAAAAAAAAAAACGTCGCCTACGGAGATTTTTAAGTACCAAAGTTTGGCGCCATTCCACGAGTGACATGTTAGGTATCTATTTACTCTGCATAACTTCATCTTTCACATTATGCAAAAAAAAATGTTTGCACTGTTTCTTTCGAGTTTCATGTCCCTGAGGTGAAGTCATTTCCTTGTCTATTGCACTTTGTTACGTTTCTGAAATTGTATTTTCCTCTTTTGCCAGCATTTGTTGCAGACGATTCAAAGTTGCAGCTCACCATTGCAGCTAGTTGCAGCACAATTACCATCATCGCCATCCTTGTCTTAGCGGCTGTAGCGGTTTTCTTTGGATACCACAAGAAATGTGAGTGTCAATGACGTGACCTTTCCACCTTTCAGACTTTTATAATAAATCAGAGATAAGGGAAGATGTAATTCTACCAAATTCCACCTTCTACTGTCTTATACTGAAGGCCGCTATCTCTGATTGCTCTCCTTCTTACCCATCCATTGGAGGGAGTATTAAGGGAACCCACTGTGTAACACCAGGTTCGGCGTGAACTGGCCACATTGGAATGATTGGGATTTCTAGGTCTTTTATTTCCTATGTACCGTGTTTCCCCGAAAATAAGCCCAGGTCTTATATTACTTTTGGCAACAAAAGACTCAATAGGGCTTATTTTCGGGGTAGGTCTTATAACGTGCTGTTTCTCTCCCTCCCTGCCTGTCAGGAAGCCTCAGTTTGAACAAAGTTAAAGTGCTTGTAAAATGCCAAAATCCTGTTACAGCTGTTACAGTAGCACACAATACATTACACAGAGTGTGTGCCCCTGCAATCCAATGGTGCCAAACGCCTCAGCTCTGCTTTCCTCCACCTCTCCCAGCCACCAGCCCCCCCCCCCCGCAGCTCTCTGAGCGGGGAAGAGAGCACACTGGCATGTAACGAAATAAAAGTCTGTAGCATTTTAGTGCTTAAGTCTGTATGGATCACGTGAGTTAAATATGATACCTTGTGGAGATAGGAGTATCGGTATGCACACAGTGTGACATGTTGATTTAGTGCGGAGCCTCTGCAATGAGACGACTGTACCTTTCCGTGACTGTAGAGGAAGGAGGGGCCCTGAGATCCCCCGCCGACAGCCGGGAGAAGGAGGAGGAGACCAGCAGGGAGATGAGCTTAGAGCCACTCTGTAACAAAGGCACCTGACACTGCTACCGTAGATCAAAGAGACACATACACAGCCACAGCGCACCGCCGTATCAGAGAGGATTATAGGAGTACACACACACCTCAAACTAAGGCTTATTTTCGGGGTAGGGCTTATATTGCAGCCCTCCTGGAAAAAAGCACTAGGTCTTACTTTCGGGGTAGGTCTTATTTTCAAGGAAACACGGTAGGTTTGTTGTGTAATACTGACTTGTGTCCTCTCCTCCTCCAGTGTCAGAGTGTCTCCTGCTGAGGAAGATGGGAGATGAAGATGTCCACACCTACTGTACAGCAGAAGGTAAAATGGTTAATATCAAATCATCATAAAGAAAGGCAAATATAAGGGATGACATAGGAAAAACACAGTCAATCCCTGAATTAATTTCCCTCATGGCCAGACCGGGGGAGTAAGCAGCACAGGAACCCTGCCCCCATGGCTCTCTGCCAGGGCCAGGCTGAGGGGTTGGCAGAAGTGGCTGCCTTGGCAACTCAACAGGGGCAGGGGGACAAACAGGACCTGCAACCTATGCTGCTGAAGTAGGCAAGTTTGCTGGCCAATCAAGCACAGTGATAAAACGATCATGTGACCGGGTGTTGGTACTTTTGGCAGTGTGGGAGGGGCCAAGTCCTGCTGGAAAATGAAATCAGCATCTCCATAAAGCTGGTCAGGGGAAGGAAGCATAAAGTGCTCTAGATTTTCTTGGTAGGCGGCTGAGCTGACTTTGGACTTATTAAAACACAGAGGACCAACACCAGCTCCCCAAATCATCACTGACTTCGAAAATATTTGCATTTCATTTGGAAATCGAGGTCCCAGAGTCTGGAGGAGGAGTGGAGAGGAATCCAAGTTGCATGAGTTCCATTGTGAGGTTTCCACAGTCAGTGATGATTTTGGGAGTCGTGTCATCTGCTGGTGTTGGTCCTCTGTGTTTTATCAAGTTTAAAGTCGGTGCAGCCGTCCACCAGGGAATTCTAGAGCACTTCATGCTTCCCTCTGCTGACCAGTTTTATGGGGATGCTGATTTAATTTTCCAGCAGAACTTGGCACCTCCCACACTAACAAAAGTACCAATACCTGGTTACATGATCGTGGTATCACTGTGCTTGATTGGCCAGCAAACTCGCCTGACCTAAAGCCCATAGAAAATCTATGTGGTAATTGTCAAGAGGAAGATGAGAGACACACCAGACCCAACAATGCAGACAAGCTGAAGGCTGCTACCAAAGCAACCTGGACTTCCATAACACCTCAGCAGTGCCTCCATAACACGCCGCATTGATGCCGTAATTCATGCAAAAGAAACCCCGACCAAATATTGAGTGTATTCTATACTGTACATGGACAGACTTTTCAGTAAGCCAACATTTCTGTATTATAAATCCATTTTTTTATTGGTCTTATGTAATATTCTAATTTTCTGAAATATGGAATTTGGGGTTTTCACTAGCTGTAAGCCATAATCATCAAAAAAAATATATCACTCTGTGTGTGATGCATCTATATAAAAAATATGAGTTTCACGTTTTGAATTTAATTATGGAAAAAAAATACTTTTTGATTATATTCAAATTTTATGAGATGCACCTGTATAAAGTGACACATGCAGCAGTTGTATGTGTTATATCAGTTGTTCATCAAATATGGGGTGTTCCTTGAAGGGGATTATTACAATAAAGTGATCAATGATACAATCATGTGAATTATGATTATTATCTGAGGAGGATAATAGCAGAAGGCTATAAAGGATATATGGGGATTTTTCTTTTCTGAAGGTTTCTTGACATTTATATAACGTATATATTACTTTTTTTTCTCCTAGAAATAAGAAGTCACATTGATCAACAGATGATTCCCCAACAGGTAATTCTGTTTGCCCTGTTCAGGGGTGTGCTAAGTGCAGAGTTCAGGGGCGTGCTACCTACATAGTGCAGAGTTCAGGAGTGTGCTATGCACATAGTACAGAGTTCAGGGGTGTGCTAAGTACATAGTGCAGCGTTCAGGGGTGTTCTACCTACAGAGTGCAAAGTTCAGGGTTGTGCTACGTACATAGTGCAGAGTTCAGGGGTGTTCTACGTACATAGTGCAGAGTTCAGGGGTGTGCTAAGTGCAGAGTTCAGGGGTGTTCTACCTACAGAGTTCATAGTTCAGGGTTGTGCTACGTACATAGTGCAGAGTTCAGGGGTGTGCTAAGTACATAGTGTAGAGTTCAGGGGTGTGCTACATACATAGTGCAGAGTTCAGGGGTGTGCTACGTACATAGTGCAGCGTTCAGAGGTGAGCTACGTACATAGTGCAGAGTTAAGGTGTGAGCTACATACATAGTGGAGAGTTCAGGTCTGTGGGAGCCATTGGGAGACAAGTTGTCACTTGTAAACAAAGAAGCCGGACTTCTGTGTTTACAATTGATAGTGGTGAGCAGAGAACAGAGGTCCTGAACCCGAGGCTGTGGAAATGAGTTCCACCAAGTTCCAGCTGAAAAAGCCCTGCTTATAATTGTAATCTTATTTCCACAGATATATCGTTCTGAGAACCGAATCTACGTCAAGGACAATTTACAGTATGATGCAATGCCAACCAGGTAGGAAGAATCAGTCTTAGGTCCATTTACTGAGACTTGGTGGGGGAGGTGACACTGACTCCACCAATAATAGAAGAGCATTGCACTACGTTCCAGATGAAGCCACAACCACAGCCATATTGTCTCCTCTGGAATTCAGGAATTCAAACCAGAGATTGTTGGCCCTTGGCCATTTTTGTCTCTGCTAGCCCTTCACCAGGGTATTATTATAATTGCTATCTACTATTACCTTTCCAACAGATATTGAAAATGAAAAGTCCTCTTGAATCGGCAATACTGACAGCTAAGGCCCAGTATGAATCCTCTGGAGGACAGCAGCCCCATTCTCTGCTTTGAAAGAATAGAAGAAGCCAACACCAAGACCTCAATGGCTGAACTATTATCTACAGAATGCTGGAAATGTGGGTTCTCTGTCTGTGTGATCCATGGATGATCTTCGGCATTGTCCAGCCAATGGAGCAAGAGATTTCGGGAGAACGCAGATCTTATGTGTATTGAGTACTATGCAGTAGTGTATTTCGGTTTTGTGCTGCCCTAGGCCTGACTAAACTTTTGCACTCCCTAGTTTGAATATGACCCACCCCTTCCTGTCAAGGCCACACCCCTTGCTGTTTAAGACCCGCCCTGAGTGGGGACACTAGTTCTGAGGGCCTGTGGGGGGGGGGGGGCAATTGAGTCCCTTAATTTGCATATATTTCCTCTCACTTCCTGTTTGGCTATGGGGGCAGGAAGTGAAGGGAAATCTCCGCAATGGGACAGGAATGGTAAAAAATAAACTGACAGGGGCTATAACCCTCCCTTACTCTATCCAAAATGAAAAACCAGTGTTCCTATAGTTCTAATTCTTGATCATTATGGAGAGGACTAAGAAGATATAATCATGCCAATGGTGCAGCAGAAATTACATAGCACAGTGAGGAAGGTTTGTGGTCCAGGATGATAGGACAGTCAAAATTAGCACACCCCCCCCCCCCACAGTTGTTGGCCACCCGCATACCGGAAGCATTACGGCTGCTTTATGGGGGCACTAGACTAATTTGCCTCTCTGCCCAGTCCGCCCCATAAGACTGGCGCTACACTAACAGTGTAGCGCAAGCTTGGGGGGACTCTTTCTGTGGTTCCCCCCTGCAAAGTGCTGCCCTTGGCCTGGGCCTTGTTGGCCTAGGACAGGGTACAGCGTTGGTACTACGTGGTGAACTATCTTTCTGGTGCATATTCTGCTCCTGGAATAGAAGAAAAGTGTCACCACCATTGGTGACCAGATGTTACATGGGTCTGTGGATGTGATTTGTTAATTTACTGTAACGGCATCCCAAATGGGACAGGGGTTAACGCCGTTTAGGATATTCCATTCCCGAACACAAGGTAGCTACCGACACTCCACAATCCAGCAAACAGGACCCATAAGAATTCCCTCATTAACAAACACAGCTCTGTTTGAGGTTCAACAGGAATGACCCTTTATTGGAAAATAGAGGCTCTTTATATACAATTTAGGATACTGCAGAAACCAAATTAACAATGACCCAACTCCACCCACACAATCACACAATGGTTACCTAATGAGCCCCCCCAATACATATCATCCTCAATACATCTTTAGCAGACACCCTGACTCCGGGACCTGACCTAATTTACATGAACTAATTAACTACAGCTGATGACTCAGACACCTCACCTTTAGGCATGGGCGTCTGCTCCATAGGGCAAGGGGGGGCAAATGACCCCCCCTGGAAAATCAAGAAGGTGTTGTAGAGTCTGAGCAGTCCCAGGCCGGATGTCACACAGGCACAGCGAGCAGAGTAAAGCCGCCTCCCCCTCCAGTTTTGTACACAGGGGGAGGGAACCTGCTGCCTGTGCCGCGCTGATGGCTGATCTAAAGTACTGAATGGGATGGGGGAGGGTGGTTCATCTCTGCTGAAGGGGGGGTTTGTGCTTAATGGGGGGTCCATCTGTGCTGAAGGGGGGGGTCTGTGCTGACTGGAGGGGTCTGTGCGGAATGGGGGGGTCTGTGCTGAGAGGGATTCCATCTGTGCTGAATGAGGTCTGTGCATAATGGGGGGTCCATCTGTATTGAATGGTGGGGTCAGTGCAGAATAAATGGAATCAAGAATGCATGGACAGCCGCACTCCGATAAATGTAAAAAACAATAAAAGCCTTTAATCCAGTAAAAAAACACCGCACAAACAGAAAAACAGCAAACGGTGGAATGATATAGCTGATGCGTTTCACATTGTTGTACAATGCTTAGTCATAGCTAAGAATGTGCAGAATGGGGGGGTCTGTGCTGAAGGGGGGTCTGTACATTCTCTAGGCTATATTTATATGGGCATTGAGTGAGCTGAATTATCTGAAGAGCTATTTCACACTGCCAGCTGGCTGCGTTATCGGTAAAGCGCTACTAATAAGCTGCATTTTACCATAGTTTTAGCTGCCAAATTCGGCCGTTTGCGGGGCACTTTTAACCTCCGCTAGCGTTTGAAGAAAGGGTTAAATACGACTGTTTTGCCCTGCCGAAGTGCCCCCCTGAAAAAATGTCAGCGGACGCCTATGCCTTTAGGCTGTCTGTTAACTTACAATACACATTATCACAGGACTCCTTCACACAATACAGGGTCAATTAGCACAAGCCACAATGAAAGATCCTTAGAAGTTAGTCTGGATTCAATTTACATTACACAGGCAGCCAGGTAGCTGGAGGTGATGACATTAACACCTTTCAAGTAACCTGTTGAGTTCATAATCAATAAACAGTAATTAGATCTTTACAGATATCCTGGAATATATTGTGGATAATAATTACATAATACTCCCATCTCAGTCCAAGATATATTCTGAATGTCCATTATTTTCTGGCATATGCTTTCTAAGAGTGTTTGGGTTCCACGGGCCCTCCTGTTACATTTACCATTTAGTAGCTGGATCTGTGTTGGTGGGTGACGGGTTGAAGGAGATTTGTGTGGATTGTTTTGTTTGTAAAAAGTATTTTTTTTGTTGATGTATGTGTTACATGACATGTTAGTATGGGAAGGCATGGAGCATAGGCTCTCATTAGTGCAGTGGGCGTGTATTTCTAATTGATTTATTGGTTAATTGTTCAATTGCTTAATTGCCAAACCATGCTCACTTGTATCATGCATATATATATATATATATATTTCATGCAATGTATGGTCTATGACGTTTGACTTAGCGCTGACTTTAGCACGAAACGCGTTGCCTTTTACGTTCCTGTGATACTTGTGATGTGATTTTAATGCTTCAATAAAGATGCCAAGGAGTGCAGCAATATTACGGATTTTGCATGTTAATGAATCTCACAGACAAGCTGTGCAGCTCCCTGGGTTCCAGTTCACGTTTTCGCCCGAATTTCTGGGTATTTTGCGTTCGTTTTAACAAACGTTTACCAAATCACAGTCAATCTAGTCTTCCTCAACCAGGGTTCTGTGTAATCCAAGGGTTCCTCCAAAGGTTGCTAGGGGTTCCTGGAGCAATTAGCAATTTTTGCCTCTCATATAAGTAACCACTGAGAACAATAACCTTTTAGATATCTGTAAGGAGGGATCCTTCTCAATGACCACCACAATAGCGTATGAGATATCCCCGGTGGTTTGTCTCTCATTGGCTTTCCTCAGATGGACTCCCCACCGAACAGCTATCTCGCTTGGGATCTTCAAGGTTGGGAACCCAGTCGACTACTGGGCTCCCCGACAACAGCTTAAATGTTCCAGACCAACATGGTACCGGAACCAGGAACACCACGTGGCACTCGCGCCCCCCAGCCTGGTAGGCCATAACGCCGGTCCGCCGTGATGCAGTCACCCTAAAGGTGGGTGCCGCACTCAAAGGACAAGAAGAAGAAGACCCAGACTAATGGCGTCTGTCCCATAAATACCCTCCCCCAGCACGCACAGCGAGGAACTCCCTCCTGATTGGCTGCTAGGACAGAGCACTCCACTGCCGCCACCTGTTGTCCCGGGACGGGAACAGCACCCCAGAAGCAACAGAATGAACCCACAGCACCGCCAAGCTGAGACAGAGACCCAGTTTTAAACATATTAACTGGATCAGAGTCAATTAACACTCTGATCCCCCTCTAAATTTAACTAGCACCGGTACTTTGAAGTAACCAGGCTCTACATGTGTTTACAAGATAACAGTGACTATAGGAAGCTGTCATTTCTTAGGATTTATTATTTACTATATTCGATGTAATGAAATAATTTGTACTATTTATTAAAATAAAATATTTTAAAAGAAGAAAAAAAAAAGTTATTCAAAAGTATACTGTACAGTAAAACAGAAAGGCTGACAATATGTTGGTACGAGATCGAATGCTGTGATCTCTACCGTGACAACGTGTTTCAAACTTCTTCCTCAGGTGGAGAAAAGAACCTGTTCACATTACAAGGAATCATAACATAGGGTACTGAGGTCTACAACTAACAATGACTATATTGATAGTAAACTTAAGTGAACATCACATCTTAACTTAATCACTTAAGGACCGCTGCACGGCGATATACGTCAACAGAATGGCACGGGTGGGCACAAGGGCGTACATGTATGTCCCCTTTAAGAACCCAGCCATGGGTCGCGAGGGCGCCACCGGCGGCGTGCTCGCGACCCGATCCGAAGCTCCGTGACCGCGGTGTCCCGCGATCGGGTCACAGGAGCTGAAGAACGGGGAGAGGTGAGTGAAAACAAACCTTATCTGTTCTTCTCTGTGGCAGTGTCATTGTTCGCCTGTTCCCTGTTATAGGGAACGACGATCAGTGACATCACACCTACCGCCACACCCCCCTACAATAAGAAACACACATGAGGTCACACTTAACCCCTTCAGCGCCCCCTAGTGGTTCACCCCATCACTGCCATTGTAATTTTCTCAGTAAACGGTGCATTTTTAAAGTACTTTTCGCTGAGAAAATGACAATGGTCCCAAAAATGTGTCAAAATTGTCCGATGTGTCCGCCATAATGTCGCAGTTACGAGAAAAAACGCTAATCGCCGCCATTACTAAAAAATATATATAAAAAAAATGCCATAAAACTATCCCCTATTTTGTAAACACTATAACTTTTGCGAAAACCAATCAATAAACGCTTATTGCGATTATTTTGACCAAAAATATGTAGAAAAATACGTATCGGCCTAAACTGAGGGAATTTTTTTTTATATATATATATATATTTTTTTGGGGGATATTTATTATAGCAAAAAATAAAAAATATTCATTATTTTTTAAATTGTAGCTCTATTTTTGTTTATAGCGCAAAAAATAAAAACCGCAGAGGTGATCAAATGCCTCCAAAAGAAAGATCTATTTGTGGGGAAAAAAGGACGTCAATTTTGTTTGGGAGCCACGTCGCATGACCGCGCAATTGGCTGTTAAAGCATCGCTTTGCTGTATCACAAAAAGGCACCAGGTCCTGGTCTTATCCGGTCAACAGAAATGACCATATACTGTATGTTTGTCATCCATAATAACGTTGTGTACTCAAGAACATTTGTCACAGTCCCCTTGGCGGCAGGTCTTACAACTTCTGGGTAATTATATGTATTGATAAAAAATTTCACTCAATGGACAGCAGGTGGAAATATCTCTGAGGCGGCGTACACACGTCCGAGAACCTCGTCGGGCTAAACCCATCGTTCCGCCCGACGAGGTTCCCGATGAGCGGTCGAAAAAGCTCGTCGAGCCAAAGTCCTCATTGAACAACGAGGAAAAAGAGAGCGTGCTCTCTTTTTTGGCTCAACGAGCTTCCCGACGGGACGCTCGTCGGAAGTGTACACACGACCGAGAACCTCGGCAGAATATGGATCCCAGCGAGCTCCTCGCTGTATTCTGCCGAGAAGCTTGGTCGTGTGTACGCCGCCTGAGTTTCTTCTTTTGCATTTTTGGTGGTTTGGAACAAGAATCTGAATTTGAAGCCTGAAAGGAAGTGAAGATTCATCAACAAGAAGAGAAACCAAACTAAAATAGTATTTTGTTCAAGAACATCCTACAAACCTGTTACAAAATATAATAATGTATTCCCATTTTAGGGGGATGTTATGTAATAATGTGAATGGGGAACCTGTACTCATCAATAGAACTCACAGAAGTGGTGGTCATTGCAGGTCCAACCAATGGCTAGATGTCTATCAGAGGGGACTTTGTGAACATTTTCAGGGCATTACTGGTCCCAGGTGTAGGTGCTATATATTGTAGTGATAAAATTAGTCTATATTATTGAATATTTGTATTTACTTATATAGGGAAACAGGACAAGAAGGGTTTGTAAGGACAGTTGCTGTGGCTGCCCATCAATCTGCACCCATCATATAGGCTGTACTGGACTATCTCGGTACTGATACACAAACAAATTCTTAATATAAAAATATAATTTTTAATACATATAAAAGGACAAAAGATAAAATTCAACCACAGACAACTACTAACGGGGTCACCCGAAAGATAACTGTTGATGAGGAGTATAGACAAATTGATCCTCTATTAGTATCGTGGATTGAGAGCGCTTCTTCAGGAGAAACTGTCTATTAAATAGAAAATACAATAAAATATACAATAGTTACAACATCAAAAGCATTTGAATAACATTTTATACAGCAAACATTGTAATCGAAAGATCTGCTCACCCTGAAGATCACACATCGATACATAACCAGGCTGCCAAGAATTACCCGTTATCCTGGGTCTTAACCACTTTAGCCCCGGACCATATTGCTGCCCAATGACCAGAGCACTTTTTGCGATTCGGCACTGCGTCGCTTTAACTGACAATTGCGCGGTCGTGCGATGTGGCTCCCAAACAAAATTGGCGTCCTTTTTTTCCCACAAATAGAGATTTCTTTTGGTGGTATTTGATCATCTCTGTGGTTTTTATTTTTTGCGCTATAAACAAAAATAGAGCGACTATTTTGAAAAAAATGCAATATTTTTTACTTTTTTCTGTAATAAATATCCCCCAAAAAAACGTTTTATCCTCAGTTTAGGGTGATACGTATTCTTCTACATATTTTTCATTAAAAAAATCGCAATTAACGTTTATTGATTGGTTTGTGCAAAAGTTATAGCGCTTACAAAATAGGGGGTAGTTTTATGGCATTTTTATTATCTTTTTTTTTTTTTACTAGTAATGGTGGCGATCAGCATTTTTTTTCAGTACTGTGACATTATGGCGGACACTTCAGACACTTTTGATCCATTTTTGGGACCATTGGCATTTTTTTTTAGCAATCAATGCTATAAAAATGCATTGGATTACTATAAAAATGCCATTGGCAGTGAAGGGGTTAACACTAGGGAGCAGGGAAGGGGTTGAGTGTGTCCCTGGGTGTGTTCTAACTGTATGGGGGGTGGACTCACTAGGGGAAATCACTGATCTTCTGTTCATACATTGTATGAACAGAAGATCAGCGTTTACCCCGCTGACAGGACCAGGAGCTGTGTGTTTACACACATAGCTCCCGTTCCCCTCTCTGTAACGAGCGATCGCGTGTGCCCGGCAACAATCAACAATATCCCTCAAGAAATCTATGAAGATAACTAAATTCCACTTTATCAGACTGCTGGGACATTCTATATATCCTCTGATGACTTGTCTAGTAGACAGAATGCACAACAGTATGTCTTTCCCATTGTGTGCTTTCTAGGATACAGCCCCATTGTTAATTGTGAAAATGAAGTCATCTATGTGTTTAAGGAAAATTGCGCTAATCTGAATAAATGTGTGTAACGGTCACCACCGCTTACGACCTTCCATCCAACCACGACAAGCTTATCTGACACACTCCGACAATATTGCATACACGATCCATATCAATTCCCATAAACAAGACGAGACTCAAGCTCTGCACTTGCTTTCAAAGATATGACAATTTATTGGTATTTTCTCAGCTTCTTATACAGTCTCAAGCATAATGCAGTTAGTCACAGGACAATGTAGTCTCCACCCCCCTTCACACCATGGGGGGCTTTAATCACACTCTAAAAGGCATTCAGGTAAGCTAACCATGTAGACTTGTCGGCACCGTATCTTCAATAGGGTTCAATTAACCTTGAATAGTAACACAGACATCTAGTTGAATAAGTTATCTAGACAGCTTTATCACACAATGGCAGAGTCATTGTGAGAGTGGGTGCAATCCACACCTTCAACGGAATGTCTTTACAGTGAATAGCCAACACCTTAAGATATTTCAATAGCATATTATACAAAGGTATGACTCACTCTGGTCTTGTAGACCTGAATTAACACCTTTCAAAAGCATGTGTGCCCAGATTGAATAGCTAACAGCTTTTGATATTTGAAGACATCCGGCAAACATGAATTATTATTAATGTCCCTTATTCTGTAATATATGAATTATGATTCTTTGTCACCCTATGGCCCTAGTGGACATAAGGTGACCCTAGACATAGGAATATCTCAGTCTGTCACGGGCCATTCCGTTACAATGTGTAGTTACTAGACACTATCAAAAATGCATATGAACGTGCAAATAAAACATAAATGAAGCTGCAGTTAATGCTGTGCCATATAAACAGATAAACAATGTGAGAAAAAGAGAAATAAACCGCGCTAATGAACAGTATACAGTAAACCATTAAATTATATATGTGAAACACAAATAATATGATGAAAAGCAGAAAAAAAGCAATCCAAACTGAGTGAAAACAAGCCTTAGTGAATGTCCAAAAAAACACAAAAGACTCCTATAGTCCACGTTAAGAGGGCTAGCAGGGTTCCATAAATAAAATGCTATAAAATGACAAAATCCAAATAAGAAAAATGTGACATCCATCCTGGTGCAGACGAATCCCAATGCGGATCATAAAGATAGTGACATGCAGCTGAAGACCTCCACCACACGTACTAGTTTCGTGTCAAAGCACTTTCTCACTTTTTTCACTTTTGAGAAAGTGCTTTGGCACAAAACTAGTCAGGGCGTACCGAGTGGCGCTGCCATCACCCCTTTGGACTCCTCGATACCACTCGGGTTTACCTGCATGCTGCCGGCCGGAGCTGCAGGTTTGAGGCCGTAATTTTAACTGCAAAATGTGAGTGTGTTTTTCTTATTATTTAGTCTATTAAATCTTTTAAGTGATTTTACACTATCGAGGCATCCATGTCTCTTTTTTTGTGCATGTGACTATTGCCATTGGAGCCATTTTCGGATGACCCAAGTAGAACCGCCTACCTCTCTCACCGAGCTTAGCTGTTTTACCAATTATTACATGCTGTTTTTAGTCTCCTCTCAACAAGGGACCACCTTTATCTGGTAAGCGGACTTGCATATACGTGTGGTGGAGGTCTTCAGCTGCATGTCACTATCTTTATGATCTGCATTGGGATTCGTCTGCACCAGGGTGGATGTCACATTTTTCTTTTTTGGACTTTGTCATTTTATAGCATTTTGTTTATGGAACCCTGCTAGCCCTCTTAACGTGGACTATAGGAGTCTTTTGTGTTTTTTGGACATTCACTAAGGCTTGTTTTCACTCAGTTTGGATTGTTTTTTTCTGCTTTTCATCATATTATTTGTGTTTCACATATATAATTTTATGGTTTACTGTATACTGTTCATTAGCGCGGTTTATTTCTTTTTCTATGTGTTTAAACCTGTAATGCCGCGTAGACACGGTTGGAATTTCCAACAAGAAAAGTTCGATGTGAGCTTTTGGTCGGAAATTCAGACCGTGTGTGGGCCCCATCTGACTTTTTCTGTCGGAATTTCTGACAGCAAAAAATTGAGAGCTGGTTCTCAAATTTTCCAACGGGAAAAGTTCTTGTCGGAAATTCTGATCGTCTGTTTACAATTGACGCATTCTCGGAATCAATAAGACGCATGCTCGGAATCATTGAACTTAATTTTTCTCGGCTCGTTGTAGTGTTGTACGTCACCACGTTCTTGACAGTTGGAATTTTGCGTGACCGTGTGTATGCAACACAAGTTTGAGCCAAAGTTTTGTCTGAATAAAATCCCCAATTTTCTTGTCAGAATTTTTGATCGTGTGTACGCGACATAAGAATGTGTATTGTACAGTACTTTGTATCCAGGATGTAGGGCCCAAATAGTCTTTTCACCTAGGCTGGTTGTAGTGATTAGTTAATCAGCTTATGTTAAATATATCACTGTCAGCTATTAGTTGCTAGAGGGGGAGTAGCATACTGTTTATGTTGGTTGTTGCTTAATTATGTTAATTATATTCCTGTATATAGTTTTGTGCTATAAATTCTGTGTGAGTTTTCAATAAAGGGTTCCAGTTCTCATACAAGCTGTTGCCGGCTAGTCTTGTAGGGTCAGCTATAATATCTGGTTCCTATGTCCAGATGGGAGGAAGCGGTATACTGACGCAAGCACTAATTTCGGGTGCTGGTTGGTTCCTTCCCACTAGCTTTCTTTCCCTTAGTAAGATTATTATAGCTGAGGTTGTCAAAGATTGAGCACAACATTCGTAGAAGGCTTTCCCTGTCAGGGTTTGGACTCACACCCAAAATCTCTAAACCAGGCAACAGTCAAAGTCCCTTCCAGCATCTCACTCCAAATATTACAGTGCAATCTGAGCTAAACCACTGGGAACTAGCTCCTTAGTGACGGGACCACTGTTGGTTGGAAAGCTGCTGCAAGAAGGGGAATATGCAGATCCAGTACTATAACGATTAATAAGGAGAGAAATATAAAGAGGGAGTCACGAAAGTAGGGAGTTAGGGAATATATATGACAAGGCAGGGGGAGGTAGATGGGGGGAAGAATTAAATCGGATCTAAAAATCGGTGTTATGTATAAATAATTGACCCAGTACATCAATATATGAATATTATGAAGAGTATAAATAATGCATATATTTTGAATGTATGACCTGCTATAAATGAGAAAGCAAATCAGAATTTATATGAAATTAAGGGAAATTGGAGATATTAATGGGTAGAGTATGTATATATATAAAGGAAAGAATTATGAGGAGGGGGCAGTTACGAGAGGGGAGGGAGGGGGATGTGGAGAAGGGGGAAGGAAGTAATATAAAGACTAGTCATGACACTGGAACAGAGATCAGAAGGTGAGAGAGTGGAATAAGAAATAAAAAAGGGGGGGCAGTCACAGGGTAAATAAGATAGAGAGGGTTTAGAGAGAAATTAAACAGAGGGAGGAGAGGAGGCAGGAGCTCAGCCACTCTTGCTGATAGAGGTCAGTTCCCCCTATTCTCGGCAACTACGGGATAGTCGAAGTCCCACGTAGAAGCCGTAACATAGAACCTCCTGGGACCCCTATAGGAGGAGACTGTGTTTGTGTAACATTTTTTTTTTTTTTTTTTCTGTCGTGTTGTGATCTCTCCTCCTCCGCTGTTGGCTCAACGTGGTGAGAGAGATGGATAAGATCAGGGTAACTTCCCTAAATGTGAGAGGACTTAATATCCCCGAAAAACGTAAGATATTATTAAATGAATTAAAATCTCTTAAAACAGATATAGGACTAATTCAGGAAACACATTTTAAAGAAGGGGCATATACATATCTTCAAAATAGGAACTTCCCAAAGGTATACCAGGCCTCAAACCAGGAAGCTAAAAGTAAAGGAGTAGCAATCGTGATAGCAAATAGAATACCATGGTCCCTAATGGATAAATACGCAGATCCGGGAGGAAGATTCCTTTTTCTTAAAGGGGCAATAGGGGGTGAGAAGGTAACACTAGCCACCATTTATGCACCAAATGTACATCAAGATAGTTTTTTAGTGAAGGTGATCACTAAACTGATGAACTTTAAAGAGGGTAAGTTGATTTGTGGCGGGGACTTGAATATCCCCTTGGATCCAAAGGAAGACACCTCGGAAGGGGTATCTTCGGTACCCAGTGGCACCAGAAAACGAATTATACAAAAATTACACGAATTTCAGTTAGTAGATGGATGGCGTATCCTACATGCAGGAGAGAAAGATTACACGTACTACTCAAACCCACATCAAACTTATTCAAGAATAGACCTCTTTCTGATACCTCATCAGTGGTTACACCTAGTACAGGATATTTCAATTGGGAATATAACATGGACAGACCACGCACCGGTAACTATGGAAATAACTTGGGGAGAGGGAACTCAGACGTCAGAAAGGAGGTGGAGATTAAATGAGAGTCTATTACAGAATCCCGATATAATTGAAGATGTAAAAAAAGAAATAATGTGGTATTTCCAGATAAATGATAACGAAGAAAGTGCTCCAGGAATAGTTTGGGAAGCCCATAAAACAGTAATCCGAGGGGTTCTAATAAAACATGGCTCCAGAGTTAAGAAAGCAAGAGAAAAACAAATAAAAGAAATATTAGAAAGGATACAGAGACTGGAGATACAACATAAAAAGAAGACAGAAACGGGTATAGGAATTGAATTAACACATTTAAGAAGACAGGTAGCAGATCTCCTTAGATATAAAGCTGAAGCAGTTTTACAATATGCAGAGAAGATGACGTATGACTCAGGTGAAAAATGTGGGAAGTTACTAGCAAAAAAATTAAAAAAACTACAATCACGGTCATATATTCCATTTATTAAAACAAAAGTAGATCAAAAACTCTACCTTTCAAAAGAAATAGCGCAAGAATTCAAGAAATATTATGCCTCTTTATATAATCTTCAAGGAATGGTGAACCCCTCTGGGTCTGTGGAGAAATACATATCGTCAGCAGGTCTGTCCAGATTAACATCTCCAGAACGAAGAGATTTAGAAAAACCAATTACTCTGGAGGAAGTGCAATCAACAATGAAAACAATAAAACATGGTAAAGCCCCGGGCCCAGATGGGTTTACAATACAATACTATAAAAGCTTTAGTACACTACTGGGGACTTATATGACCAAATTATTTAATACAGTCGGACAAACAAGATCTCTACCTCAGGAGGCGCTATTGGCACATATTACGGTTATACCGAAAGAAGGGAAGGATCCAGGGTTATGCTCTAGTTATAGACCAATATCATTAATAAATGTAGATATTAAAATACTGACAAAGATTCTGGCATCCCGCATACAGCCCTACCTTTCAAAATTGGTTCATTTAGACCAAGTTGGGTTTATACCAACTAGAGAAGCGAGAGATAGTACTATTAAAGTGTTAAATTTAATACACCAAGCAAATAAAAAAAAGATATCGAGTGTTTTCCTGAATACAGATGCAGAGAAAGCATTCGATAGAGTGAATTGGGAGTTTATGCTGGGAACAGTAAAACAAATGGGTCTGGGAGAGCGGATGTTACAGTGGATAGCAGGGGTGTATGCGGGACCCAGAGCTTTAGTAAAGGTAAATGGGATATATTCTGAACCCCTAGCAATTACAAACGGTACCAGGCAGGGCTGCCCCTTGTCGCCCTTATTATTTGCATTGACATTAGAACCATTATTAAATAAGATCCGACAGAATAGAGACATAGTGGGTATTCAACTAGGGGGAATGGAATATAAAGTATCAGCTTACGCAGATGATATGCTTTTTTCCTTAATCAAACCACAGATATCTTTACCAAATTTAATGAAAGAAGTAGAAATCTATGGGAATATGTCAAATTTTTAAATAAATTACAGTAAATCAGAGGCGATGGGAGTCGCTCTCCCGGAGTTGATTAAAACCGGTTTAGAACATAGCTTTAAATTTAAATGGACGACCAGGGCACTGAATTATTTGGGAACACAAATGCCACCAGACTTAAAGGATACTTTTGAGTTAAATTTTAAACCATTACTGAGTACAGTTAGAACAATGCTGGATGGATGGAGTAGAGGGATGCACTCTTGGTTCGGGAGATCCAATATTTTAAAAATGAGTGTAGGGCCAAAATTCCTCTATCTTTTCCAAGCGCTACCAATTCAGATCCCCATGGCATACTTCAATCAAGTCAGGGCTTTATTTATGAAATTTATATGGGGGAGTAAAAGGCCTAGGATTGGTAGGAAACTATTGATCCTACCCAAGAAGGCTGGTGGAATAGCAGCACCGGATATGCTAAAATACTATCAAGCAGTCCAGCTGGGAAGGATAGCCGATTGGAGCAGACATGGGGATTATAAACTATGGATTACTTTAGAGCAACAAATGAGCCCAGTACCGTTAAATAGGGCAATATGGTGTTATTCAGCATTACCCCTTATAGTTAAAACCCACCCTACGATAGGTCCAACATTATGGACTGGAAATAAAGTATGTTATAATTCAAAATTTTCGACTAAAAACTCCCCCCTCTATCCAATAATAGGAAATCCAGAATTTCAGCCAGGCATGGAGTCTCAAATATTCAAGAAATTAAGAGATAATGGAAGATTTCAAGCCTCTCACTTTCTAGGAGAAAGGGGATGGAAAACAATAGGAGAAATTTCACAAGGGGGATATGAAATCCCGATATGGCAAGCGCGACAATTACGACATTTTTTGGAGACTCTAGGTGGTGCAGAAAAGTACAGACGCCCACTTACAAAGTTTGAGGAGTATTGTGGAGGAGCGAAACCATTGGCTCATATGGTCTCGAAAATGTATACACTGTTGACTGCACCACCGGAAGACTTTAGAATGCCAAGCCTCGCCAAATGGGAGAGAGATTTAGGCCAAACCTTTTCCCCAATACAATGCCAAAATATCATAAATTTAGCGTTAAACTCCTCAAGATGTACGAAAATACAAGAATTAAATTATAAAATATTAACAAGGTGGTACTATACGCCAGCGCGTCTAAATATATTATTTTCTGAAATTTCAGAGAGATACTGGAGAGGGTGTGGGGAGAAAGGGACAATGTTGCATATATTTTGGGGGTGTCCAATAATACAACAATTTTGGGAAACAGTACGGAGAATTACCCAATCACTTACAGAACACCAGATTCCAGATGACCCCTCATTCTTCCTATTACATCATACAGAAATTTCTTTGAAAAGATATACGGGATCAATGATAGGTCATCTGATAAATGCGGCTAAAAGTTGCATTGCAATAAAATGGAAAGACCCGGAAGCACCTCCAATATCTATGTGGCTTAAAAAAATAAGGAAAATAGGAATAATGGAGAAACTCTTACCGAGGCCAATAGATAAGAAAGAGCAAAATAAAATAATATGGGCACCCTGGGAATTATTTGTACAATCGGAAGAAGGTAAAAAGTTACTAGGGGAGTAAGAATAAAGATTAGAGGTCGAGGAAAGAAGAGAAAGGGAGGAGGGAAGGAAAGATGAAATTTCTCGCCATGGGGGGGACAGCGGAGGGGGGGGGGGGAGGTTTGTTGTGTTATGGGGTTATGTCTGTGGTATTTGTTTTTTTTGTGTTGTTTTTTTTTTTGTCTCCTTCTTCCTCTCCTCTTCCCTCCATGTCCGTGGGTGTACGCGGATGGAGGAGGAGAAGAGGTGGAGATGGGGGTCTTGAGGAGGGGATAAGGGGGGAGGGATTGAGGGGATAAAATAGGGAAGGCAACGTGATGGAGATAAAAGAGGGAATTTGTCGAATACATAGAGAATATATGGACAATCAGGGAGGAGATGGAACATTTGGGGAAGTTTGAAATCTAGTTAAAAGTTGAAATAGTATTTTGGTTTCTATATCTCCCCTGGGGGGAATGGAAATTGCTTGTGATATAAAATATTATTATTTCCCTCTGCTATAGACCAGGAATAGTAAAAGAGTTTAAGATAGAGATGTATTATAATGTCCATATATAAATAAGCTGTTGTATTGGATTCTGCATATCCCGTTTTCTTGTGTTTTTCGTGTTGCTTTCTTGTTTATAAAAATAAATAAAAGATAATTATAAAAAAAAAAGGAAAGCTGCTGCAGATATGACTCCTACCAGGCAAGATGATGCTGGACACAAAGTTGAGTTCTTGTTTTTATTGAAAACAACAGGAACATAGAGACAGGAAATTACATCATCACAATGTAGTTCCATTAGAAAAAAAAACATTACTTTATACTAGGATTAAACATAACACACACTGCCACCTAGTGGCAGAACTAGTATTACACTGTAATATATGAGACTGGTTGTTGCACCTATATGTCTAAAAACAGCATGCTAACACTGCTAAATATGGACAGTCAACCCATGTTACACTCCAAGACCACCAGATTGGACACATGAAGAGTGGATGGCACAGTGTATAACTGGGGAAAATGCTGGAGCACTGCTATACTGTAAGAGACCTTACCAAACAGCAAAAATTAGGCTCTGCAATATGGCGGCATCCATAAGTGACATTATTAAGAGGCCAGATGTGATGTGATTGGATGCAGTTGTATAAGTTCCTGGCAGCTCAGTCTGTGCTGTGTGATGGAGAGGAATTATCTGAGGACTTCTGAAATAATAATGATAATAATAGATGTTGGTCTTGTTGTAAAGCAGAGGTCACATCATACAGAAGGTAACTTCTCACTTCCTAACACCACTTCCTGAGCAAATCAGAGGCTAGTGCGAGGAGTGTGCATATCTGCTTTTGTGTACAGAGTTGATGGAGGCTGTGTATGTGCTGCTGATCCTGGGGGCACTGCCAGGTGAGAGCTAGGGGTCTGTGCATGGAGGCAGAGTGTTCCCACTATATGGGGGTCTGAATGTGGGGGCAGGGTAATCCCAAATTACATGGGGTTCTTGATGTGAAGGCTGGGTGTTTCCACTCTATATGGGGGTCTGTGTATGGAGGCAGGGTGTTTCCACTCTATAGGGGGGTCTGTGCATGGAGGCAGAGTGTTCCCACTATATGGGGGTCTGAATGTGGGGGCAGGGTAATCCCAATTTACATGGGGTTCTTGATGTGAAGGCTGAGTGTTTCCACACTATATGAGGGTCTGTGCATGGAGGCAGGGTGTTTCCACTGTATAGGGGGTCTGTGTATGCGGACAGGGTGTTTCCACTCTATATGGGGGTCTGTGCAGGGAGGTAGGGTATTCCCATTCTATATGGTGGTCTGAATGTGGGGGTAAGGTGTTTCCATTCTTTATGGGAGTTTGTATAAGGGGCAGGGTGTCCCCACTATATATGGGGGTCTGTATGTGTGGGCAGGTTGTTTCTACTATATATGGGGGTCTATATCAGGGGGCAGGGTGTTCCTACTCTGATTGGGGTCTGCATGTGGGGGCAATGTGTTTCTACTGTATATAGGGGTCTGGATTTTTACTCTGTACTGGGGGTCTGTATGTGTGGGTTGGGTGTTCCTACTCCATATGAGGGTCTGTACTGTGTTCCTACCCTATATAGAGTTCTGCATGTGGGGCAATGGGTGTTTTCACTCTATGGTGGTCTGTGCATAGAGGCGGGGTATTCCCACTCTATGGGGTTCTGGATGTGAGGACTTGGTATTCCCAATTTATATGGGGTTATTTATGTGGAGACAGGGGGCTTCCACTCTATATGAGGGTCGGTGCAAGGAGGCAAGATATCCCCACTCTATATGGTGGTCTAAATTTGGGGGTAAGGTGTTCCAATTCTCAATGGGAGTTTGTATATGGCAGGGTGTTCCCACTATATATGGGGGTCTGTATGTGTGAGCAGGTTGTTCCTACTATATATGGGGGTCTATATCAAAGGGCAGGGTTTTCCTACTCTGTATGGGGGTCTGTATGTGGGGGCAACTTTATATAGGAGTCTGGGTTTCTACTCTGTACAGGGGGCTGAATGCAGGGACAAGGTGTTCCCACTATATACAGGGGTCTGTGCATGGGAGCTGAGTGTTCCTACTCTATAGGAGGGTATGTACATGGGGCAGGGTGTTCCTACTCTATATGAGGGTCTGTACATGGGGGCTGGGTGTCCCTACTCTATATGAGGGTCTGTACATGGGGGCTGGGTGTTCCTACTCTATATGAGGGTCTGTACATGGGGGCTGGGTGGTCCTACTCTATATGAGGGTCTGTACATGGGGCTCTGTGTTCCTACTCTACATAAGAGTCTGTACATGGGGGCAGGGTATTTCTACTCTATATGAGGGTCTGTACATGGGGGCTGGGTGTTCCCACTCTATACAGGGGTCAGTGTCATACACAAGGGCAGGGTGTTCCTTTTCTATGTGGGAAGGGTAGGTCTGTGTATGGTGGCAAGAGCTTATAACTCTATATGCGGCCTGTATTTAGGGTGATATGTTTCCATTCTGTATTTGTGGTTTTCTGCATTCTGGAATACTTTCAAAAAAATAATTGTGTAGTCTCTTCTCCTGTATGTGAAATCAATAAGTTACAGGTATCGGTCTCTTCTCTCTGTCAGGATTTCTATCACAGACAATCCATGTACGGCAGACTCCAGTAATATGGGCCACAGAGGGCGACTCCATAACCTTACCGTGTGACTACACAATCATCGGAGAGAACGCTTCTATCGGGTCCTACAAGTGGTACAGACACACAGTGAGGAGTGGGCCGGAGGTCTCTGACAATGATAAGAATTTCTCGGGAAGACTCTCCAGAGTGAATCTCGATCAGTTCCTCCATGGACGATCGGCCGCCATCACCCTGCACCCTGTGGAGTTGTCAGACTCCGGAATGTATTACTGTGAAGTTTCATTTCAGATCGGCCAACAAATATCCGGAGAAGGAAATGGGACGTTCCTCAATGTGACAGGTGAGATCTGTATTACTGTCCTGGTTGTGTAATTATCAATATCTGATCAATAATGAGACAGTGAGGTGACCCTTCAGAAGATATATTTCATATTTGATATCTTCTGGAAGGTCATCTCTCTGTCTCATTTTTGAAATATGAACAATTTAACAGAAAAGGCTAAATATCCAAGAAAAAAACCCCCATAGACACGAAAGATCCGATTGGAGATCAACCAGGGTCTCTGAGGGGCCAACAACACACCAACCTTCCCCTTTACAGCTGTACACTGACCCCAATCTGTCCTTCAGAAACTCCCAATAAATGACAAGTCAGCCTACAACTACACTACAACAAACAGATCATATATATATATATAGAGAGAGAGAGAGAGAGAGAGAGAGAGAGAGAAAGAGAGAGAGAGAGAGAGAGAGAGAGGAAGAGAGAGAGAGAGAGAGAGAGAGAGAGAGAGATGAGGTATGAGGGTCTTGACCATTACATCTTTAAAGGGGTTGTAAAGGTACATACCCCCAAATAACTTCCTTTCCCTTAGTGCAGTCCTCCTTCACTTACCTCATCCTTCCATTTTGCTTTTAAATGTCCTTATTTCTTCTGAGAAATCCTCACTTCCTGTTCTTCTGTCTGTAACTCCACACAGTAATGCGAGACTTTCTCCCTGGTGTGGAGTGTCGTGCTCGCCCCCCTCCCTTGGACTACAGGAGAGTCAGGACGCTCTCTACGTTGCAGATAGAGAAAAGAGCTGTGTGTTAGTGGGAGTCCTGACTCTCCTGTAGTCCAAGGGAGGGGGCGAGCACGACACTCCACACCAGGGAGAAAGCCTCGCATTGCGGTGTGGAGTTACAGACAGAAGAACAGGAAGTGAGTATTTCTCAGAAGAAATAAGGACATATAAATGCAAAATGGAAGGATGAGGTAAGTGAAGGAGGACTGCACAAGGGAAAGGAAGATATTTAAGGGAGAAAAAAAAATTGTACCTTTACAACCCCTTTAAGTATTTATTATTGTTTGTTTCCTGTGTGAAGTTTTGGTTCTTGTTATACAATGTTTCTTTTTTTTGCTGGTTAATTTTTCTTGTCTTGGGGGGGGATACAGGAAACATCTCACACAATCTTCGAAAACATAAAATGCAAATGTTTTAGCTGACATGCTATGGAGAGAAGGAAACTAAAGGGGCCGTAGTGGTTGGTCCATAAAGGGCGCACGGGCGCCACCCCCTCTCTCCTGCCACCCCTCTATGCATCCATCCATTGCATGAATCTATCTATGGTCGTCGCTGCCACCCACTATTCAGGACCCTTTTTCGGGCGCAGGAGCCTGAATTACAGCGGCGGGGGTCTATTTTGGAAGCACCTGATTAGAGCATAAGCAAACAAACCACCCGACCCCCCGCCCCAATTTGTTCGGTCAGTCGATCAATGAAACCCCCCACTCCCCCCTCTGTTGCTAGCCCAACAAACCCCCCCACCCGTCACTCACCTGTCCGCCCACCAGCCCTGTACTTACCCCATCCAGGTTGCAGGCAGCTTCGGCAGCTTCCCCCTGCATCTCCTCCTCAGTGACTTCCCCACTGCTTCTGGCCGGCCAATACGATTGCTTCTCCCCTCGGCCAATCGTGTCCTAAGACCCGCTTCCTGATAGGCCGGGAGCGGAAGCAGAAAGGGAATAGCGAGTTTTAATTTACTATTGTCACACAAGTGGGTAGGCTCAGGGCGCAGTGCTCTGCGCCCAGAGCCTACTCTTTTGGAAGCCAATTAGAGCCTCAGGCTCTAATCCTGTGCATAATAAAAAAAAAAAAAACATTGAAATACATGCGTCCAGCATCCTGAATGTAGATTAGGGCCCGGCCACATGGATTAGGGGGGTAGCCTGAGGCAGAGCACCCCCCCCAAACTAGGGGGTTCGCCTCAAGGGCTACCTACAGTCCTCTCAGCCCCCCATCTCCATCTGACTCCCCTGCCAGCATAACTCATTCCAATTTAAGGGCTCACCTAATCCCCTGCCAGGCCAATGCCTGGGAAATGGCTACACTCCCCTAAGTATGCAAGACAACCCTCCTAGCCTCCATCCTCTAGTTTCTAGAACGTTCTCCAACATTCCAGAACCAGGGGGAGGCACCAGTCAGACTATTGTTTACCTACTCTCACACTAGTATTGCTAGAGGGTGCTACAGATACATTTCGCTCTCCTGGGTGCATGCACTGGGAGGTCACATCACCTTTAGGTTTGCCCATCATCACTACACAGGGCACCCCGTTTTCTTGCAGCTTTCCCCAAAAAAAACAGAATGGTTTGAAAACCAAAAAGCGTCCAGTGATCGTCAGTTCTCTTAAAAGGAGCATCTTGTTGATGAGAGAGGTGAGAGGAGATCACCACTCCTTACAACTTTGTCAGAGGTGTAAATAAAGGGGAAATAAGGGGTCCAAACTTACCCCCAGAGCATCTATGGTGCAGCTGCTGCTGCCCACAGCCTGCCATGCTGGGGGATATCAGAGCCCACCACCCGCCACCTAGATGGGGTAAGTGCCGGACCAACCAGCAGACAATGGTGGGGGGGGGGGGCTTTAGTGCCACGCCACCGGTTGCCTAGGAGGGTTGTTTGCCACCCCCCCCCAAAAAAAAAACACCAGATGCCACTGCTGCAGACACTGGGGGTTAAAATCATGTCAACATGGAGCGGAATCTCAAAGGATTGTTTTGGGAATATGGAGTCCATGCCATGTAGATATGAGGCCAAACCCAGTATATAAATGTTAGTTTTAAGAATGTGATAATTAAAATAAATACATGTAAAAAACATATAAATTCTCATGAATGCAGAAAAACATGTATGCATCCCATAGCTGACGTTATAAGCTGATTGATATGAGCAGAGCCTGGCAGTGTTCCGGGAGAGCAGATATCAATAATGCCCCGTACACACAAGCAGAATTTGGATGGTTTTTCCACTGGAATTCCGCTCAAGCCTGACTCGCATACACACGGTCACACAAAGGTCCAGTGAACTTTTGACTGCCAAGAACACGGTGACGTAAAAGACTACGACGAGCCGAGAAAATTAAGTTCTATGCTTCCGAGCATGCGTCAGAATTTAGCGTGTCAGGATTTGTACAAGCAATAGAAAATTCCGATCAGATTTTTTTTCGTCGGAAATACTCTGACTGGTGCCTCCCCCTGGTTCTGGAATGTTAGAGAGTGTTCTAGAAACTATAGGGTGGAGGCTAGGAGGGTTGTCTTGCATACTTAGGAGAACCTGCTCTCTATCTAAGTCCGTCGGAAATTCCGACAGAAAAAGTCAGATGGGGCATTTACACGGTCGGAATATCCGTCGAAAAGCTCCCATCTGACTTTTTCCGTCAGAAATTCCGACCGTTTGTACGCGGCATAACAGATCCTGAAGGGAATGGAATCAGAAATGTGAGATAAGAGGCAGAATGGAGTGAGGCAATGGGTGTTTCTTGACTGTCTGTGAGATTTGTTTTCACTTTTTGTATCTACAGACCAACAAACTTTTATTTTCTCCTCTATTAACATCATATATTTTTCCATTCTTGAATGAAATGAAACAAGTTTCTGCAAACAATGGACCTAACGGTAACATCTTTGGCGGAGTGACCGGCGGTGTTCTCCTTTTGGCAGTTATATCAGCAGTTGTATATTATATGCACACCAAACAAGGTAGGTACTACTAGTAACTGGACCACATTATCACATGATGGTAGGAATTTGTACTTGCCTAATCGTACAGGTGTGGAATAATGGCGGGTGAACAGATTCCACCGTAGTATACACAAAGATTAAGGGGTATTGCATCAATAAACCAGTATAATGTGTAGGGATAGGTAGAAACGGGAAGCTCTGATTCACAGCCTCAGGAAGACCACGCCATTACATCCTCTATCACAAGGCACCAATGGCAGAGGCGGCTCTAGGCTTTGTGAGGCCTTAGGCAAAACTTGACATGGGGCCCCACTTACACCCATGATGGGAAAAATAATTCAAGGACAAGAGCCTCTTCCCCACAACCCTGGCCGGTGGTTGTGGGGGTCTGTGGGCAAGGGGGCTTGTCGGAATCTGGAAGACCCCTTTAACAAGGTGGCCCCCAGATCCTGCTTTATAATAACTATGTGGCGGGGGCCACCTGGTTATGTCACTTGATGAACCCGCCCCATTTTGATATCATTGACTGAGGGCATGCTGGGTCATTGACATCACAAGGGGTGGTGTCATCGATATTCACTGGTTGTTAGGGACGCTGGCGGCCCCTCTCCTGAGTTAGGGCTCTTAACGCTGCCTGAGCTCAGCAGCGTTAAGGTTCCCTGTCCCTCAAAACTGGGGTAATGCATTGGGTAAGTTAGGTGGCCAAGAGGCCCCTGTGAGTGTGAGGCCTTAGACGAACGCCTAATTTGCCTAATTAAAGTGCCGCCTCTGACCAATGGGTTTTTGCCCAAGATACTGTAGTTGTCTGTGCCTACTCCATTATTTCAGGTGTCACTTTTGGACTGATCCTGAGTTTCTAGCTTGAATCCCGGCTGTCATATCCATCAAATTCTATTATCGGTCCATCCCAATAGCCTCCATGTTCGGCCCCCGGGGGGATCACCCGCTTAGGGTGTCTTATTTGATACTATTTGTTGCCCAATTGGGCCTTCATTGATGTTCTTGGTTGACTCCTCCTGAAGAAGCGGCATTGGCTACGAAACTTGTTGAGGAATACTCATAGGTGTGCACAGCCTATTGCATTAGGGTGTGCACCCCAAGGTTCAAACACACATGTACCCTACCTGCTGTCACAGGAAGGGGGATTCGATGGTAAGAGAAAGTTGATTGGGAGCATATTACGGCACACCCTAAATACGGGTGTAAGGTGTTTCTAAAGTTGAACCTAGACTTTAATACCACCCACCTGGTGCTGCTCTTTTAAAATGCTAATGCACATGGGGTAATTAGGGTGTGCCTGGCACACCCTGTGCGCAATCCTATGGGACTACGTCTGTACCTGTACCTGTACATATCTGTGGGGGCTTCCATATGCTTTTAAACTTCATGCTGTCAACTTCATGTGACATTTTCGCAACAATTACAAACCTGTTATTGTTGTAGTTTATGTGTATATTTTTTTGTATATTTTGAAATAAATGCAATTTTTATCATTCCTTTGCTTTATATTTGGGTGCCGAGATAGTCCTTAACATCACTGGCGATCAAGGGCAACATTTGGAGTAGCCCTTGACAATCCCCCCCTCCCCTTCATAGTATATACAAAGTTCCACTCAACTCAACTCAACTCAGGCTGACCGGTTGTTCTATGTCTTCTGACAAACAGACGGTCACAAGGGAGTCATTGTAGATATATGGGGGGGGGGTAAATGTAGCACCCTCTAGGTAGGTGCTAAAGGTGAGGATTTTTGTGTGGTAAGCTGCCAGGCAGGTAAATTTAGGCAGGCCTATGCTTCAGACTAGGCCTGCTTGTTTTGATCTGGGGGCAGGGAGTTAGGGAGTGGTTATTGTAGCAGTGGTTCCACCTGTGCTTCAGTTCTTGGGTGCCTCCCCTGCTTCAAGAAAGAATGTTCTGGAAGAGGGGCAGGTTCCCGAAGCAGGAGTGATAGGGAGCTCATGTGAGGAGCCCTGACCAATCCCCAGCTGGAATTGGCAGGGGGCAGGCCTCCTTCATAAGCTCAGGTCCAACCCACTGGAGGGGAGTTGTCGGCTAGGAGAAGTGAAGAATGGAGTGTTAGACTGCAAGCAGGAGGCCCATTTTCATCTGGTCGTGGATGCGTGCCTCAGCAGAGGAGCTGGAAAGGAGCCTCACCCTTACACAGTCGTGGAGGAGGTGTCCTGGAACAGGAGCTAGAGAAGCAGTCACTACGCATGTCCGGTTAAGTTTTTCACCATGGACCCAGGGCAGGATAATGTCGATGAGTGTTGCACAGTGGATTTCTGAAAGAGGCATGCCAGGGGAGCTGGGTGCAAGGCCAGAGGAGAGGCTGTGGGGCTTTGTATCAAATCGATGTGGCCTGCGGCCACAGGATTTGCCAGTTGGGCTACCTTAGATCAGTAGTCCACCAACTAATCCAAGCTGCTAAACAGCTAGGCCGCAAGAAGGGGTACTGCAGGCCCCTGGCCTACTAACCAGTCAGCAAGTTCGGCCAGCATCTGGGACCATTCAGAGTAATCATTTGTGTAATATGTGAAGATGATAGGGCAGAGAAACTGGCATTGCAGGTCTTCAAGGCTCAATTCATTCAACAATTCTCTAAAAATGATGGCAAGCATCTTGTTCTATGGGCATCCCATAACCCCTTTCCCCAACCAAGTAATTTCCCCCCCAATAAACAAAAAACAAAACAACGCAAATGACTGTTCATTGTCTCTGAGAGTGATAGATGGAGGTCTGGCAGCAGGGGGATATGGTGGATGGTAGTAACTAGTAGCAACCATCCCAGGGATGGACTGGCCATTGGGACTACATGAAGTTTCCCGGTGGGCCGATGGCTCAGTGGGCCAGCTTCAGTGACAGCTACTAGTGGTTGCTACATAGTATATACAGGATATAACAAACGTTAATGTCTTTTGTATACAGAGAGGTTGATGGACACAGTGGGTTTATTGTATATACTGAACATGGGGGAGGGGGTAGGGTGACCACGTGTCCCAGATTGCACGGGAAAGTCATGCATTTTGCAGGTCTGTCCCGGGCACCTTCATTCCAGGACAATACAGTGTCCCGGAATGAAACTGACACAGCCACCCCCTGGGCCAATCTGATGGCCCCAAAAAAGGCCGCCACATCACCGCTTTACTCACTGACAGTACTTGTCCTGGCCGGGAATGCCTGGAGGACAGTGCCGATCTTGACCTCCCTGGGGTACTAAGCAAAATGACATATCACATTAAAGGAATACACCATATTCGATTTCGCGATATTACACAAATATATAAAAGAATATTCGTGAAATATTCGTTAATATCGATATTCGTTAATATCGAATATTCGTGATATTTTATAAAAAAAAAAAAATTGCGAAATTTCGCTAATGCGAATGCGAAATTGATTGCGAAATTCTGGTCCGCGCATGCGCATGCGCGCGAACAACACGCAAAAACGGAGATCATTTCCTGGATTACTAAACTAATATGCACTAAACACTGACTCTACTTACACAAACTTATATGACTAAACTAAAGCTAAATTTGTGGTAGGAGAACTCTGATTGGCTCTGATGCAAAAGAAGGGCAGAGAAAGTATTCGCGAATATTCGGCAACATAAAAGGATCGCCTCAGATACTCGGCCCAGGGTCTCTAATCATACCAGCAATGCTTTTAGACATCGATGTAGATCACTAGGATGTGATCTGTTTTAAAAATAAATTTGAAAAAATACGAATATTCGCAATAGCGAATATTCACCGCGATATTCGAGTAACGAATATTAGCAATGCGAATATTCTTGAGCAACACTATTCTGCTGTAGAAAATTACATCTTATAATAAAGTGAGAAGTGGGGGGTGCTGATTTCTTACCTCTTGTCCCATGCAGCCAGCGAGTTGAGAAGCGGGGTGAGGGGCCGAAAATGACTTCTCACCAGGCGGGGGCCTCTAGTAATTTGGGGAGCCCTCTGCAGCTGTGTGGGGCACTAAGGGGCTTGCATAGTGAGCCTATAAGGCGGATCGGCCCTGCTGGAGGAGCACAATCCCGCCCCCTGCTTGTGATTGGGGAAATCATAAATCCCGCCTCTTGTGTCCAATCACTGTGCTGTGATTCGTTACAGCACAAGCTGATTTTTGGGAAGGGAGGGTGTCCCTGAATGGTAGTTTGGAAATGTGGTCACCCTAGTCTATAGAGTATTCACAGGATATATCATCTTCCCATTTTTCATCATCAAGGACGGGTAGATGGGTCATTGTAGATATGGTGGGAGGGGGAGGTCTATATCCTCTGTAGCATATAGGGGATATCGCAGATTTTCATATGCTATAACATTGTACCCTTTCTCTTCTTCACAGCGTCCTCCTCCACCCAAAATGTGTAAGTTCTGCTTTTCTCCTCTTATTATGTATACTAGAAGCTCTGCTGTTGTGTGGGCATTGTCCCAGCATCTTCCCATAACTGACATTTTAAAGATTCTTTAGTATAACATGTTTCCCCCGAAAATAAGCCCGGGTTTTATATTAATTTTGGCAACAAATAACACAGTAGGGCTTATTTTCGGGGTAGGTCTTACCATGTAATGTGCTGTCTTCTCTCCCCCTCTCCCTCCCTGCCTGTCAGGAATCCCCAGTGTGAACTGAGTTAAAATGTTTGTAACATCCTACAATCCACTCTATTACAGTATTATATAATGTACAATGTGTGTGTTTCTGTAATATAATTGTGCCAAATATCTTTGTTATAGCGCTGCTCTGCGCTTCTGTGACCCGCCGGAGCTCTCTTCCCCGCAATTATATTACAGAAACACACACATGGTACATTACTTCTGTAATAGAGTGGATTATAGGATTTTACAAGCATTTTAAACGAGGGCTTATTTTCGGGGTAGGGCTTATTTATTGCAGCCCTCCTGGAAAACAACGCTAGGTCTTATTTTCGGGGAAAACACGGTATATGAAATCAGACCTACATACCTGTGATTTAGGTTAATGATGTCTTGTATTGTGTTGCAGGGGTCCGATCGTCTACACCGACTTCATGGCGCAAAGTAAGAAAAACACTATTATGTTATTATATATGATAAAAGTGTGCTGTTCATGAATGGAGTCATTTCCGGAATATATGTTATAATAAATGATCTCATCCAGCAACAACTATTCAATAACACATATAACCCAACTAGAAATAAAATATTTGATATGAAATATTCCACCCAAATAACGATACAATAATGGTGATCTACACACACTCCCGAAATCTTTCTTCTGGTGATGATATTTTATAAAATAAATAAACACACTGGGCCAGATTCAGAAACAATTTACGCGGTGCATCTGTTGATACGCCGTATAAATATTCGGATGCGCCGGCGTGTCTTTTTTCTGTATTCAGAAAGCAAGATGCGCCAGAATTGTGCTAAGATACGAGCGACGTAAGTCTCTTACGCCGTCGTAACTTAGTTGCATATTTACGTTGGCCGCTACGTGTCGCTTCCGTCGATTTACGCATCGAATATGCAAATTAGGTAGATACGCGGATTCACAAAAGTAGTTGCGGCCGGCGTATCTTTTACGAAAGGCGTCGGACCGGCGTAAAGTTACCCCTGCTATAATGAGGCGCAGCCAATGTTAAGTATGGACGTCGGGACAGCGTCGTATTGTACGTCGTTTACGTCGTTTGCCTAAGCCGAATCAGAATGGGGCTGGGCGGAAGTTACACTCACGTCGTTTTCAATGACTATTTGCGACGTGATTTGGAGCATGCGCACTGGGATACGTTCACGGCCGGCGAATGCGCAGTTCGTTCGGCGCGTCATTTACGTGGGGTCAGGGATCATTTAAATACACCACGCCCCCTACCTGCCCAAATTGACTTATGCGCGGATACGCCGGCCCATTTACGCTACGCCGCCACTACTTTCGGAGCAAGTGCTTTGTGAATACAGCACGTTGCGGAGGCGTAGCAAAAATAGGATACGCTACGCCCGCACAAAGATACGCTCTCCATCCTGAATCTGGCCCACTGTCATCATCACTAATGATATTTGAATTCTCTGAAGGAAGAGGATTATAATGTTTTGTGATCTGAAGTTGCATTTCTCAGCTCCATATTGGCAGTTGTAAATACTTCATTATTCAACAATTTCTATAGGTGATTCCCCCATCTCCTCCTTTTCTCTGTCAGGACCCACAAACGGAGCTCACAGCAGATCCACACCACAGGAGCAGCCGGTAAGATTTCTTGTGTATGGGGAAAGTGTGTCGCCGTCGCAAAAAACGTATTTCTCTATTTTTAATGGGTCTGTTACAGTACGAGATATCCCACCAGTGCTGTGAGATAATTAAAATTGTGAAAAAGAAAATAGTAACTGCGCCGACCCTCCAGTATATTATTAGTGTAGTACCACTGTACAAACTACAGTGCTATTGAAAAAGTAATTATTGTGAACAAAACTCAAGAACAAGTAACATCCCCTGTGTGCACATTCGCATATGCCCAGGGTAATAATATATCACACAAACCCAACAATTTATGAAAATTATTTTTAAAATTTTTAATTAACCACTTCCTTACTGGGCACATATACCCCTTCCTGACCAGGTGAAATTTCAGCTTGTGGCACTGCATCACTTTAACTGACAGTTGCGCGGTGTTGCGACGTGGCTCCCAAACAAAATTGACATCCTTTTTTCCCCACAAATAGAGCTTTCTTTTGGTGGTATTTGATCGCCTCTGCGGTTTTTATTTTTTGCGCTATAAACAAAAATAGAGCGACAATTTTGAAAAAAAAAACTATATTTTTTACTTGTTGCTGTAATAAATAGCCCAATTTAAAAAAAAAAAAAAAAAAAATTCTCAGTCTAGGCGATACGTATTCTTCTACAATAAGCGTCTGGTTTGCGCAAAAGTTATTGCGCTTACAAAATAGGGGACAGAATTATTATTTTTTATTATTTATTTTTTTTCTACTAATGGCGGCGATCAGCATTTTTTTGGTGACTGCGACATTATGGCGGAAACTTCGGACACTTTTGACACATTTTTGGCGCCATTCACATTTATACAGCGATCAGTGCTATAAATATGCACTAATTACTGTAGAAATGTGACTGGCATTGAAGGGGTTAACACTAGGGGGTGAGGAAGGGGTTAATGTGTATCCTAAATTGTGTTCTAACTGTGGGGGGAGGGGGGGGTGACTGGGGGAGGTGACCGATGCTGTGTCCCTATGTACAAGAGACACAGATCCGTCTCCTCTCTCTCCTGACATGACATGGATCTCTGTGTTTACACAGAGATCCATGTCTTGTCCCTGCAGCCGCCGATCCCGAGTGCCTGGCGGACATCACGGCCGCCAGGCACGCGCATCGGCATGTCAGCGATGCGGCGGGCACGCGCGCGCCGCCGCCGGGCGCGCGCCCCCCAGTGGCCTGGCTAAGAACAGGCCGTAAAAACACGGCCTGTCAGAGATTCAGGATGTCCCTTCGGCCGTTTAAAGTCGTACGGCCGTTGGGAAGTAGTTAACATGTATATAAATCATTAAAACGTGCTCTTGAATAGTCCCAGTGAACCTCTTCAAAGGTATTCAATTATATCCTCATCTGTGCAAATCCGTGCTATAAAGAAGTAGCTGTTAATCCACCAATGTGTGCTACCACCACCAACTTCTGAAGTGGGCACTCACCAGAGCTAGGATGTCAAAACGCCTTTGGTTTATCTTAGGGTTAACCACTCCACACCTAGGAACCAATCTGCCGTTTATCCAGCCGATATGCTAATGTTCATCTCATAAATCTCCTTATTTGTAAATAAAGAGATTAGATAAGTGCCGGACGGGGTGGCAAACTGGCAGCGTTTGATGGGGCAAACTGGAAGCATTTGATTGGGCAAACTGGTGGCAATTGATGGGGAAAACTGGCAGCAATTGATGGGCACAGCGGCTGCGTTTGATGGCACAGTGGCAACAATTAATGGGCACCATAGGTGTGTGCACAGGGTGTGCCAGGTGTGCCTGGGAACACCCAAATGACCCTGTGCTGGGCAGATTCCCCCTGCTACTTGGCTGCAGAGAAAGTAACTGGGGAATCTCTGTCCTCAGTCCCTTTCTCTGTCTCAAAAGTGAGACATCAGGGGTCTGTTTAGACCTCTGATATTTTTACCTAGGACCCCATGGGGCTCCAAAAGAAAAAAAGAAAATTGTAAAAAATTAAATAATATTGTAAAAAAACGAAATATATTGTAAAAAGGTAATAATAAAAAAATATGCAAAATATAATACAAAAAAATATACAAAATAAACTGACACCAGTGATATTGTCCACTGCTCTACTGACACTGTCCATTGACCTATTGCTTTGGGGTGCACACTAGGGATGAGCTTCGAGTTGGAGTAGAACTCATGTTGGACTCGAACATTGCCTGTTCGCCGAACAGCGAACTATTTTCGGTGTTCGCGGCAAGGTCGTGTGAACTTTAGAACCCTGTTAAAATCTATGGGACTCGAACGTTTGAAATCGAAAGTACTCATTTTAAAGGCTAATATGCAAGTTATTGTAATAAAAAGTGTTTGGGGACCCGGGTCCTGCCCCAGGGGACATGTATCAATGCAAAAAAAGTTTTAAAAACTGCAGTTTTTTTGGCAGCAGTGATTTTAATAATTCCTTTAAGTGAAACAATAAAAGTGAAATATTCCTTTAAATTTCGTACCTGGGGGGGGTGGGGTGTATAGTATGCCTGTAAAGTAGCGCTTGTTTCCCGTGCTTAGAACTGTCCCTGCACAAAGTGTCATTTCTGAAGGAAAGAAAGTCATTCAAAATCACTCCCGACAATACAGAGAAAAGTCATTCATAAAAAAAATTTGGGGTGGAGTTCCCGTTAAAATCCATACCAGACATGAAGGGTCTGGAATGGATATTTGGGGGGAACCCCACATAATTTTTTTTTTATTTGACGCAGGATTTCCCTTAATATCTATACCAGACCCGAAGGGCCTTGTAATTGAATTTGGGGGGACCCCCACACATTCTTTTTTTATGAATAACTTTTCTCTGTATTGCCGGGAGCCGACAATTCATTATAGCCGCGAGTGATTTTAAATGACTTTTTTCCTTCAGAAATGACACTTTGTGCAGGGACAGTTCTAAGCACGGGAAACAAGCGCTACTTTACAGACATACTATACACCCCCCCAGGTACGAAATTTAAAGAAAATTTTCAATTTTATGGTTTCACTTTAGGCATTATTAAAATCATTGCTCCTGAAAAAAATGCATTTTTTTAAAACTTTTTTTGCATTGATACATGTCCCCTGGGGCAGGACCCGGGTCCCCAAACACTCCCCTGGGGCAGGACCCGGGTCCCCAAACACTCCCCTGGGGCAGGACCCGGGTCCCCAAACACTCCCCTGGGGCAGGACCCGGGTCCCCAAACACTTTGAAAAGCCTTTAAAATTAGTACTTTCAATTTCAAACGTTCGAGTCGCATAGACTTTAACAGGGTTCTAAAGTTCACAGAAACTTTTGGTCTGTTCGCAGGTTCTGATGCGAACCGAACCCAGGGGTGTTCGGCTCATCCCTAGTGCACACCATAATGCAATAGGCTGTGCACGCCTATGTTGGGCACAGTGGCTGCGTCTCATTCTGCAGGTTATGGGAACAGCGATGGAGTGTGAGAAGCCTCATACAGTCTGTGCTCAGTGACATCGCCTTTATCAAGGGTACCTGTCATACCGGCAGAGAACCAGAGAACAGCCGCTGTATCTATAACCATCATATGTAGGTCATGGCTTGAAGCCTGAACAGGCCCTGAACCCCCTCTTCCCTCCAAGCCCAGGGCCCTTTCCACTGATCCTTGGGCCCTTTATTCCCATCATGGGGCCCTTTATTACAGTCCCACATCTGAACCCTTTTTCACGTGTTCTGCAGTGGGCTCGCCTTTTTGCTGTCTTGGAGCCTCCCCATGGCGCCGGAATTCCAGGGCCCGTGGTAAGTGAGACCTTTGTGACCCTGGTAGTTCCACCAATGGTGCCAGTAGTTTTTTATTTTATTTTTTAGTTTATTTTTTTATTATTTTTTAACATTTTATTTATTTTTAAACAGACCTCTGATCAATCAGATCCCAGCTGTCATTCTTCCAGTGGCAGATAAAGGAGATAAAAAGAAACATCTGATTGGTTGGTTGTTGAAGACAATTAATTCCCTCCAGGTTTATAAATGTAATGTGTGACTGATGAGAAGAGTGACGAGAATCTCGAGTCTCTCCATCCTGTGACATCACCATCTTTTCCTTCTTTTTAGCCTCCAGGTCAGTGCCTGTACAGTATGGAGAACCAGCACTATACGTACTTCCAACACAAGGAAATCCAGAGGACACCAACCTCCCTGTGTTATCAGGAGACGGAGCTATACAGTGTCATACCATAGAGGAAGAGTGGAAACCACAGACGCGGCGTCATTCTTCTGTACAGCGAATATTCACTCTGAACAGACCCGTGGGGAAAGTTCCTTTAAGTCGTTCTGAGAGGTTCTTCTGACCACAGTAATAGATATCTATAGAGCCGCGGTTGTTCCCCAGTGATAGTTGCTGGCGGTCACTTTGTATGATGTGCAAATCTAATGAAAGAATTTATATCTGCAAGAAATTCGCTTCTTGAGGTTCTCTGGGAAAGAAGGTAATAGTAGAGGTGGCATGCACACAGGCGTGGACTGACAACTCATGGGGCCCCTGGGCAATAGGAGATTATGGGGGCCCCTGGGCAATAGGAGATTATGGGGCCGGCAATAGGAGATTATGGGGCCGGCAATAGGAGATTATGGGGCCGGCAATAGGAGATTATGGGGCCCCCAAGAAATAGATTATGGGGCCACACAGTATGCACATACATCAGCCCTCAAAATTTACACTCGCCTGCTCGAATTTTGTGAGTAAATTTTGAGGCCTGGCGAGTGTGGGTTGCCTGGGAGTAGGGGGGCGAGCAAGGAGAGGAGAGTCGCCGCTGCTGTCGCGGCCGCCGCCGTCTGGCTGTTCAGAGCGCGGGGAACATAACAGCTTTCAATTCAATAGCTGTGTTCCCCGCCGCGCGCCGTCATATACAGCCCCTTCCCCGCATCCGGGCACTTTGATAGACAGATCACCCATCCCAGGATTGGACGGGTGATCTGTCTATCAAAGTTTCCCGAACAAGGGGGGAGGGGCTGTATATGATGGCTCGCGGCGGGGGACACAGCTATTGGATTGAAAGCTGTTATGTTTCCCGGCGCTATGAACAACCAGGCGGCGGTGGCTACGGCTCCTCCGGCTCCTCTCCTCTCTCTTACCCAGCACAGGTAGGCTGCTATGGGGACACTGGCTGCTATGGGGACACTGGCTGCTATGGGGACACTGGATGCAATGGGGACAGAGGCTCCACTGGGGACACTGGCTCCACTGGGGACACTGGCTGCTATGGGGACACTGACTGCTATGGGGACACTGGCTGCAATGGGGACACTGGCTGCAATGGGGACACTGGCTGCAATGGGGACACTGGCTGCAATGGGGACACTGGATGCAATGGGGACAGAGGCTCCACTGGGGACACTGGCTCCACTGGGGACACTGGCTGCTATGGGGACACTGACTGCTATGGGGACACTGGCTGCAATGAGGACACTGGCTGCAATGGGGACACTGGCTGCAATGGGGACACTGGATGCAATGGGGACACAGGCTCCACTGGGGACATTTTGCTGCATTGGGGACATTTTGCTGCACTGGGGACACGTGGCTGCACTGGGGACACGTGGTTGCACTGGGAACACATGCTGCATTGATAGACATGGGCAGGCTGCATTTTTGGGCACGGACAAAGTTGTTAATATTTTTTTTTATAACTTAATTCTGCATAAAACATTTAAGTGTCATTTCATGAGAAAATTTATGAGGGCATGTCTAGGGGAGGGATTAGGGGGGGGGGACATGGTAGGGGTTGGGCAGGGTAACTGGGGGCAAGTATGCCTTGAGGCCTGGCTAGTAGCTCAGGACTTGAAATTTTGAGCGCTGACATACAGTATACATACACAGTATACACACACACACAGTATACATACACATACTGAAAGGTACTGGAGAGGCAGGGCAGCTATAATCTTGGGATTTTTAGACCAAAAGGATGTCGGTAAGGGACATTTCAGGAACAGATATAAAAAAAACACAGATTTTTACATACTGTCCCTGGTTTTACTGAGGCTGGCAACCCTGATGGGGCCCCCTAGTGGCATGGGGCCCTCGGGCAGTGCCCGAGGGCCCAAATGGTCAGTCCGCCCCTGCATGCACATACAATGCAGTTCCATTAGAGACTATTACCACTGTTCAGATTTTGCAACTCCACTGCTTTCTGTGCCCCCTCCCGCCCCACATCTTCACCAGCTATTTGTCACAACACGGGGAACACCTTCTTAGACTTGGCTGTTCCGGGGATTATGGAAAGTTCATATAAATATAGACATCAGGTACTTCTAATATTTCAAATGTGTTCAATGGTTCCTAATAAATTTATATCGTTGAAGAAGATTGAAATCCTTCAAATAATGTACATAATTAATGAATTACACATAAAGTATTTTCAGTATTTGTCCCACTTTCATTTTTATTACAGGCACCATATTTATATAGAGGCCACAATGTATAGAGTGCTTTACATACTGTACATTCACATCAGTCCTGCCCCCGAGGAGCCTACAATCTAAGGCCCGTATTGTTGTGTATTTTGTTCAATTCTGTATATTGGCATTTTAGGAAAATGTTATGACATTTCTGATTTAAGAGCTTTTGGAGATACAGTGGAACCTCGGATTACGAGTATTATCCATTCCAGGAGAATTCTCGTAATCCAAAGCACTTGCATATCAAAGCGAGTTTCCCCATAGAAGTCAATGGAAACTAAAAGAATTAGTTCCGCATCGACTTTAATGGCATGCAATACTGCATGTGGCCAGAGGTGGGGGGTGCCGGAGAGCTCTGAAACACTCAAAAAGGCCCGGGGACAGTTTGGCTGAAAGGAAAGGTACGGAAACACCCGGGAACGGCTTCGAACCGCTCCAATCGGCTCTACTAGTTTCTGCTCGGCTCTGGCACCCCCGCACCTCTGGCCTAATACGGTATATTTTGCTGCACCTGGGGCACCACTGGTGCCCTGTTGCCCTACATCTTCCCATACAAGTGAATGGGTGTACATTAGGGTGACCACGTGACAGTCCCGCATTATGCCGGGACAATACAGTGTCCCGGAATGAAACTGATACAGCCCTCCCCTCCCCCCCGATCTGATGCCCCCAGATAAAAGGCTGCCACATTGCCCCTTTACTCACTGACAGTACATGTCCTGTCCTGGAAAGGCACAATCCCCGCCCCCTGCTTGTGATTTAAGAAATCATAATGTCTAATCACTGAGGGGTAGTGTAGAGCCAGAGTTACAACAAGGTAAAATGGGTCTCGGCCGGCCAGAACAGGTATTGTCAGTAAAGTGGCGGCCATTTTTGGGTGCATGATCAGTGCTTCTGGGTAGATTGTGCACCCGCCGCCCCGGATGTGCTGTAAAGCTGACTTTTGGGAAGTGGGGGTGTTCCTGAATGGCAGTTTGGAAATGTGGTCAGCCTAGTGTACATGGCTGTACTCTTGTAATGGTTTATACAGTGGAACCTCGGATTACGAGAATAATCTGTTCCAGGAGAATGCTTGTAATCCAAAGCACTCGCATATCAAAGTGAGTTTCCCCATAGAAGTCAATGTAAACGAAGATAATTTGTTCCGCATTGACTTCTATGGCATGCAATACCGCAGGTGGCCAGTGGTGGGGGGGTGAGTGACGAAGAGCCTCGGAAATACTTGAAAAAGGCTCGGGGACAGCTCGGCTGAACTCGGAAAACCTTGGAAAGGCTTGAGAACTCAGTATTTCCCAGTATTTCCGAATGGCTCCAGTCGGCTCTACTCAGCTGCGGCACCCCTCACCTCTGGCCAAATGCGGTACTGCATGCCCCATTAGCTTGAATTCTGCTTGTTTTGCAAGACAACACTCACAAACCGAGTCAGATTTTTTCTTTTAATGTTGCTCGTTATTCAAAATGTTTGTTAACTGCGTTACTCATAAACCAAGGTTCCACCGTAATTCCGTGCATTGGCAATTACCCAAGACATTCACTTGTATGGGAGACTGTACGCAGCACCCACAGCTCCCCAGATGCAGGAATTTTACACCAATCAAGCATATCTTCAGCTTCTTAACGTTGGTGAGGCCTCAGTGCCATTCTAAAAAAGCAGCTATTCGTCCCAGAGCCACCAAGTGCCATTTCAAAATGGCGCCTAGACTCTGCAGCTTCTGTGGCCCCCCCGCTGGATTTAGCCCTGGAATTGTGGGTTTTGTCTGTAAAAGCTGGAATATGGTGCTGAGCCCAGAAGTTGACAACCAGCTCTGTCTTGGGCTTCCAATCGTGCTACACAGCACTCCGTAGAATTTAAATGGCAAAAAGGCTTTATGTACTCTGGCACTTTATTGGATTTTGGTACATTAAACAAGGGGATCTGATTTGTCGATATTTTTTTTCCACTTTTTAAAAAATTGCCCTAATTTTTTACATTAATTAATGGATGTTAGTAAGGGTCATCTTAAAAAACTCAGGTGTGCATCTTTTGTACTTACTTCTCCACAGTCCTTTTCACCTCAACTGAACATCACATTTTTTTTTAGATCAGGATTTTTTTTTAGATCATATCATTAGATCAATAAATATTAACCAAAAATAAAAATATATATAGACATATAAATAAAACAAATATTGTAGCAATAAAATCCATAAATGTTTAACACATGAAATGCTCTGTGCCAAATTCCAAAATCAGTTGAAAACGTGTCCAAAGAAAAGTGATGTATCCTCCACCAAACTATAGATTGGCTCCTTACCAAATCGCCATGATCCCTTATGACAGGGGATCATGAACAGCATATAATAGGTAGTCGCTCCCAGTCTTGCAGTTCAGACAGATACGATCCTCAACATTGGGTCTCATCCACAAGTGATTAAACTTCACCAACATCAATGCCCACCATGTAAAAAACAATAACAGCTCCACATAGCTCTGTCTTGGATGTAGAGGCTTTCATGGGGGGGAGGGGGTGTGTTAATAATCGTCATGGCCACAAGATTGAAAGGAAAACAGCAGGAAAACCCAACCTGGATTCCATCAGTGCGAATGGGTAAAGTCACTCGAGCACCTAGGTCGGAAGTGCGGTGCCCAGAAGGAGGAAGCCACTGGAACAAGCGTGGAACATCCCTGTTGCCCTGACAACGGGTTTCCCGCACATGCACTTTTTCAAGTCCTATTATGTCGTATATATGAATTTAATTATTTTAAAGCTACAATAAACTATCAGCATTCCCATGGTGATTGACCGCGATCATTGTAGCCATCTCATTTTCCAGTCCATGCAAAGCCTTTGAGAGCTGTCAGCCTTTTGGTATTCTCACTTTCACTTCTTCAGTGTTGGTTTCCCCTTCTTTACATTTCTTCATCCATCTGTGCACGTTGCTCCTGTCAGTGGGGCCATCGCTGTAAACATTCTTTAGCCTACTGTGGATGTTGGACAGCCTGAACCACTCCCTCATAGGGAACTCAATGATGGCACGTTGTTTCTGTTTGGAATCCATTATTTACCTGCAATGAAAAAGAAGAAGAGTTAATATAGAGGAAACGTTACTCTACCAACATGTGATGATTTCTATTGAATGGATGGCGCACAGCGCAACTGGGGAAAATTGGGGCGCACCGCTAAACTGCAAGGGTTACTAAACAGCTAAAAACGAGGGTCAGCAATATGTTGACATCCCTGGAAGTGAAAGTAATCGCGGGCCAGATGTGATTGGATGCAGATTTGTAATTGTATATTGTATTGTCTGAGGGCTTCAGAAATAATAATGATAATAATAGATTTTGGTCTTGTTGTAAAGCAGACGCCTTCTCTCTACTCACATCATCATTTCTCTTCCTAACACCACTTCCTGACCAGAGGTCAGTGCGAATAGTGTGCATGTCTGCTAACGTGTATGAAGATGATGGAGGCTGTGCATGTGCTGCTGATTCTGGGGGTGCTGCCAGGTGAGAGCCAGGGGTCTGTGTATGGGGGTGAGGTGTTCCCACTCTATAGAATGGTCTGTATGCTTGGCAGGGTGTTTCCACTCTATACGGTATCTGTATGTGGGGGCTCTATGCATGGGTAGCTTGTTTCTTCTCTACATGGGGGTATTCAGGTATGTCCCCCCTATATGGAGGACTGCACACAGGGAGATGGGCATTCCCACTCTTTTTGGTGTCTACATGAGGGGACAGGTTGCTCCCTCGCTATGCAAGCATCTAAGCCATACACAGGGGATATAGTGTTCCCATTCAATATGGGGTCTGTATGCGGGGACAAGGGTCTGTGTCATAGACAAGGGTAGGGTGTTCCTTTTCTATATGGGGTGTGCGAAGCTCTGCCATGGTGTGAGTTTAAAGTGGAGTTCCACCCATTTTTTTATGTTTGTCTGTGCTGCATGCCCATATGTCATAGGCCCAGATTCATAGAGCAATTACGCCTGTCTAACTGGTGTTAGACAGGAGTAATTTCAAATTTCGCGCGCCGTATCACTAGTTTGAATCCTCAAACCATGATACGGCGGCTTCGGGCTTCGATCCGAGAGGCTTACGTCTTCGTAAGCCTTCGGATCTACGCTGCGATATTTTTGCGGCCGCTGGGAGGAGTTCGCGTCGTTTTCATGCGTCAGGATATGCAAATGTGTTTTTACGGCGATCCACGAAGATACGAGCGGTCTTCGCAATCGCTTACGTCTATTTTTTTTTACGTACTGTTAGACCAGCTTTTTGCTGGTCTAACGGTGCGTAGCCCATGTTAAGTATGGCCGTCGTTCCCGCGTCGAATTTAATTTTTTTTTTTTTTTTTTACGTAACTCGTTCGGGAATAGAAATGTCCGTAAACGACGCTACTCAAACAACGAATGACGTAACGACGTGATTTCGCGCAATGCACGGCGGGAAATTTGCGAACGGAGCATGCGCAGTTCGATCGCCGCGGGAACGCGCCTATTTTAAATCCTTCACGCCCCCTACTCACGTAGATGGATTGCGACGGGAGAAATACACTACGCCGCCGTCGTTTACTGGACAAAATCTACCTGGATTCCACGTAGAGCCAGGTAAAAAACGGCGGCGTAGTGTATTTCTGATACTCTACGGGAATCCAATTCTCTATGAATCTGGGCCATTGTGTTCAGAATGGACAATTTTTATCTATTTTGTTGCTTGTAAATACCTTTATTTTGTAGTCCTTCATTACTTCCTCCTCCTTATTAGCCTAGGCCAGTGGTCTCCAAACTGCGGCCCGAGGGCCGGATGCGGCCCTCTGCTTGCCTTTATCCGGCCCTTGGGGCACTATCTCTCCCACTGATACAAGACACTATTCTGCCATCTGACACCGACAGTGAAGCACCATTTCTCCCACTAACACCACTAATAGGACTCTATTCCTCCCTATGATACCAACGATGGGGCACTATTCCTCCCCCCTAATACCAGATGTTTAGTCCCACTGATGCCAGGAAAGTTTCCACCCCCGCTGGTCAAAGTCCGGCCCTCCAAGAGTCTGAAGGAAAATAAACCGGCCCTTTGTCTAGATTGTTTGGAGACCCTTGGCCTAGGCTATTAAGTCACAAGGCTATTTGCAAGGGTTTCTGTTCTGGGATAGGCATCATGTTTCCCAGTAGTCCTTGCAAACCTGACTGAAACCTATTACATTGCTTGTGCAGCACTGAGCATGTGCGAGATATGCAAAGCTGAATTCCAGGAAGTCATACGGTCTGGCTTCATGATGCCCACACTTAAGATGGCCACGGTCTATTTCTAGATTATAAACTAAATCTAAATGCTGTAACAACCTAACAAAACGGACCTTAGTTTACAGACTAACTTTACTAGAATACATTAAAGAGGAGTTCCACCCAAAAATGGAACTTCCTCTTAATCCACTCCTCACCCCCATACATGCCACATTTGGCATGTAATTTTTTTTGGGGGGGAGTGGGGGTTCAGTAGGAGTGGGACTTCCTGTCCCACTTCCTGCTTCCGCCGAGGGGCTGATAAGGCGAGAGGCGTAATCGCCTTATTTCAGCCCCTCCTTGTAGGCGATGGCCTAGGACACTGACAGGTCCTAGGCAATCGCCTGTCCAAACAGCGACGAGCCGCGCCGCGCGCGCATGCGCAGTGCGGCTCGCGCATGCGCAGTGGGTGCCCGGCCGTGAAGCCGAAGACTGTCACGGCTGGGTGCCCACAGTCGGGATGGAGACGCCGACTTGGGAGGGGGGGGAGAGGAGCGGAGCCCCGGTCGGCGCATCGCTGGAACGCAGGAGCAGGTAAGTGAGTGTTTATTAAAAGCCAGCAGCTACACTTTTTGTAGCTGCTGACTTTTAACCACTTGCCCACCGGGTTTGTTTTTCAGATTCGGTGTTTACGAGACTAAAACTGTTTTTTTTGCTAGAAAATTACTTAAACCCCCCAAACATTATATATTTTTTTTTTCTAACACCCTAGAGAATAAAATGGCAGTCATTGCAATACTTTTTGTCACACCGTATTTGCGCAGCGGTCTTACAAGCGCACTTTTTTTGAAAAAAAAACACTTTTTTGAATAAAAAAATAAGACAACAATAAATTTGGCCCAATTTTTTTATATATTGTGATAGATAATGTTACGCCGAGTAAAATGATACCCAACATGTCACACTTAAAAATTGCGCCCGCTCGTGGCATGGCGTCAAACTTTTACCCTTAAAAATCTCGATAGGCAACGTTTAAAAAATTCTACAGGTTGCATTTTTTGAGATACAGAGGAGGTCTAGGGCTAGAATTATTGCTCTCGCTCTAACGATCGCGGCGATATCTCACTTGTGTGGTTTGAACACCGTTTTCATATGCGGGCGCTACTCGCGTATGCGTTCGCTTCTGCGCGCGAGCTCGTCGGGACGGGGCGTTTTACATTTTTTTTTTTTGTTTTCTTATTTATTTTTAATTAGTTTATAATTTTATACATCGAAATAAATTAAAAAAAAAAATTATCACTTTTATTCCTATTACAAGGAATGTAAACATCCCTTGTAATAGAAAAAAGCATGACAGGTCCTCTTAAATATGAGATCTGGGGTCAAAAAGACCTCAGATCTCATATTTAGGCTTAAATGCAAAAAAAGAAAAAAAAAAAAAAAAATGTCATTTTTCAAATTTCAGAAAAAAAAAATGTTTCTTTAAGACGCTGGGCGGAAGTGACGTTTTGACGTCACTTCCGCCCAGCAGAGCTGTGGGGGACGGGTGGGGGCGATTTTTCCCTCACTCGTATCCCAACACAGCCAGCAAGAGGACCCGATCGCCTCCGCCGTTACCGACGGCTCCGGTAAGCGGCGGAGAGCGCGGGAGAGCGGCGGGAGGGGGGGGGCCCTCTCCCGCCACCGATAACGGCGATCTTGCGGCGAATCCGCCGCTGGGACCGCCATTATCGTGTACAGCACTGCCCATGGAAAAGATGGATATCTCGGTTGTGGCAGCAGCTGCTGCCGTTACCGAGATATCCATCTTTAAAGTCATGACGTATTTTGACTATGACACCATGGGCAAGTGGTTAATAAACACATTTTTTGGCTGGAACACCCCTTTAAGCTTGTGTATGACAGGGGTATTTATATTTAAAAAAGTGGAATTGTGGGTGGAACTCCCCTTTAAGAAATGAATATGAAAGGGACACATCGGTCTCAAAGCTGCAATTTGAGAAGCTCCAGAGTATTTTTTTTGAAGCAGCAAAAGATGTCCCTGGGTTTTGTAATCCTGGATCTGTGTTGCTTGAAGACTCCGAATAGATTTGGGTGAGAAGAAGTCTTCAATCCTTTGTTCAGTTCTTACAGGAGGTCTGCAGCCTGTGTGTGAGTAAGGCCCCTTTCACATTGAGGCGTGGAGCCGCGGTGACGGTATAGCCGCGCTATTTGTAGCGCCGCTATACCGTCGTGTTTACCGCGATATTCGGGCGCTAGCGGTGAGGTTTTAACCCCCGCTAGCGGCCGAAAAAGGGTTAATACCGCCCGCGTTGCGGGCGGTATTACCGCGCTATTACCGCGGTTTCCCATTGATTCCAATGGGAAGGCGCGCTATAGGAGCGGTGAACACACCGCTCCTATACCGCGGTAAAGATGCGGCTAGCAGGACTTTTGGAGCGTTCCTGCTAGCGCACCGCTTCAGTGTGAAAGCCTTCGGGCTTTCACATTGAACACTACAGGGCATGATTTTTCATGCGGTATAGCAGCGCTATTTTTAGCGCTGTACCGCATGAAAAACGCCTCAATGTGAAAGGGGCCTTAGACATGTGCAATTTGTTTCAGTCCAAATATAAATTCAGACAAATTTTAGTTTTTTGGGGTTTCGGATGTGGACAATAGTGTTGCTCACGAATATTCGCATTGCGAATATTCGTTACGAATATTGCATATTCGAGTATTCGAGAATAACTCGAATATCGCGGCGAATATTCGCTATTGCGAATATTCGTTTTTTTTTTAATTTATTTTTAAAACAGATCACATCCTTGTGATCTCCATCGACGTCTAAAAGCATTGCTGGTATGATTAGAGACCCTGGGCCGAGTAGCTGAGGCGATCCTTTTATGTTGCCGAATATTCGCAATGCGAATATTCGTATTACGAATATTCGCGAATACTTTCTCTGCCCTTCTTTTGCATCAGAGCCAATCAGAGTTCTCCTACCACAGTTGTCAGAGGTTAGCAACCTCCTGCCCCCCCCCCCCCTCCCCCTCACCATTTCCTGGCCTGCCGGGCTGCATGCTCGAATAAGGGTCTGTTACGGATTTTGAAGGGGGGCCCACGCCATTTATGGGGTGCCTGGTATAGATTTGGGATTGGGGGGAGAGGGTACACACTGTTTTTTTTTCTGAATTTTTCATTGCCACATTATTTAGTTTACATTGCAGTTCTCAGAGGGGAACCCCGCTGACAGTTGATAAATCATCGGTTGTTAAGGATGCAGCGGCCGGCTTCCTGGCCCGCTCTTTAACAACCAGCTATTCTGACCCGACCTTGAATCGTTCCGAACAATTTAAATTCATTCAAAAATTTATAAACAAAACTAAATTAAACAAAACTAAACAGATTCTGAATTGAAACAACAAAACAAAATTAGGAACATAACAAATCTATCCGAAACTAAACTAAACACGTTTTTCCGTTCTGCACATGTCTAGTTTGAGTGCACAGGTGTGCACATTCGTTATAAGCAAAGTTTGAGGATATCTCAGGGCTCCCATTTTGGAATTAGAGCCATATCAGGAGAGCTGTGTGTTCCTGCCTTAAGCCTCGTACACACGATCCGATTGTTGGCCAACCGAGCATCTGATTTTTGTCCAAAGGGCATGTGCCAGGAACTTGTCTTGCATACTAAACGGTACACAATTGTCGGCCAACAATCACAAACGTAGTGACGTCCTATGAGGAATTTCAGCTCTTGAGCGCCACCCTTTGGGCCCCATCTGCTAATTTTGTGTTTGGTGAGCATTTATTCCGAGCATACGTGTTTGTATTTTCGACTTTTGTGTGACGGACTTCTGTACTGATGATACGAAAATCAGACAAAATCTGCCGAAAAAATTACTAGCCTGCCATCCAACACTTGTTGGCGGAAAGTTGGACAACAATTGTCTGAAGGAGCGTACTAACGGTCAGATTTTAGGACAACAGTCTATCAACAGCCAATCCACTCCACAATCGGATCCCGTGTATGAGGCTTTAGATTGCACCCCATTTTGGGGGGGGGTTCCTTGCCACAGAACTGGGAATGTCGGGACAGCTATGTGAGTCTGGGGCACCAAGAAATGGTCTAGAAGACTGGGAAGACTGGTGACACCAGGAGGCTGAAGAACTCTATTTAGAGGCCAGGAGTGGGCCTATGCATTTACGTGCTGCTACTAAAGCATTCCCAGTCCTGTGGCAAGGAATCCCCCCAACATGGGGTGCAGTCTAAATCCTCGTACACACGATCCAATTGTTGGCAGGGGTTTGACTGTTGACAGATTGTTGTCCTAAAATCTTGCCGTTAGTACACTCCTTCAGACAATTGTTGTCCAACTTTCCCCCAACAAATGTTGGATGGCAGGCTAGTAAATTTTCGGTGGACAATGGTCTGTTGTCTGATTTTCGTATGGTCAATACACAAGTCTATCACACAAAAGTCGAAAGTACAAACACGCATGCTCGCAATCATTGCTCACCAAACACCAAATTAGCAGAAGGGGCCCAAAGGGTGGCGCTCAAGAGCTGAAATTTCCTCGTAGTACGTCACTACGTTTGTGTTTGTGGAACGAAAATTGTGGAACGTTATGCCGCGTACACACGATCACTTTTTGTGATGAAAAAAAAACAAAGTTTTATGTGATGAAACAAAACGACGTTTTTCAAACTTCATTTTCCAAAACGACGTTGCGTACACACCATCGTTTTTCCAAAATGCTTTAGCAAAGCGTGGTGACGTACACCACGTTCGACGGCACTCTGTTCCATTGAAGCTCCGTCTCATAACTTGCTTCTGAGCATGCGCGGGTTTAAAAACGTCGTTTTCAACATCGTTTTGCCCACACACCATCACTTTTTATGACACAAAAAACAACGTTTTGAAAAACGACACAAAAAATTCAAGCATGTTCGAATTTTTTTTTTGGTCGTTTTTTTTGAAGACATAAAACGACGTTTTGCCCACACACGGTCATTTTAAATTACGTTTTTGAAAACGTTGTTTTTTTTCATCACAAAAAGTGATCGTGTGTACGCGGCATTAGTATGTAAGACAAGATCCTGGCACACGCCCTTTTGACATAAATCGGACGCTCGGTTGGAAAGCAATCGTACTGTGTGTATGTGGCTTAAGGCTGAGTGAGCCTGAAATGCCAGAAAGTTGGGAGTTGACAGCAGTGGTGCTCCTGAAGCATAGCCAGGTATCTTGGTATTTTTAGGTTATTGTGTTCTGCTGGAGAAGAACCCCTCTGTGGGCCACATAACCCATGGAGAACTTCGCTTTTCCATTCTAAATAACAGTGGACTGCCATGCCGTAACATACAGTTGTGGATTGGCATCAGGGGCGGACTGACCATTGAGAAACTCAGGCACTGCCCGAGGGCCCCATGCTACTAGGGGGCCCCATCAGGGTTGCCAGGCTCAGTAAAACCAGGGACAGTATGTAAAAATCTGTGTTTTTTTTACATCTGTCCCTGATATGTTCAAAACCTACATGTTTTTGATGTGAAAATCCTGAGATTTTAGCTGCCCAGCCTCTGTACTGCCACCTGGCTTGGTGGCCATCTGTAAGCCCAGGGGCCCCATAATCTTCTATTGCCCGGGGGCCCCATGAGTTGTCAGTCCGCCCCTGATTGGCATAACTCCTTATGAATGTATCTACCACCCAAACATAATCACCCCACATCACAGGGGTGTTCAGTGCATGGAGGCAATATTTGAGGTGTGTATGTGGGGGAAGGGTGTTCCCACTCTGTACATAGTAGGGAGGTGGGGGGGTCTGCCTTCTGGAACTTTTTTCAGAACACATTTGTGTAGTCTGTGCTTCTGTATGTGAAACTGGCAAGTTACAGGTATCGGTATCTTCTCTCTGTCAGGATCTCTATCACAGACAATCCATGTACGGCAGACTCCAGTAATAGGGGCCACAGAGGGCGACTCCATAACCTTACCGTGTGACTACAGAATCATCGGAGAGATGAACACTTCCATTGGGTCCTACAAGTGGTACCGACACATAGAGAGGAGTGGGCCGGAGGTCTCTGAGAGTAATAAGAATTTCTCTGGAAGACTCTCCAGTGTGGTCAATGATCAGTTCATCCATGGACGATCGGCCGCCATCACCCTGGACCCTGTAGAGTTGTCAGACTCCGGGATGTATTACTGTGAAGTTACATTTCAGTTCGGCCAAGAAATATCTGGAAATGGAAATGGGACGTTCCTCAATGTGACAGGTGAGATCTGTATTACTGTCCTGGTTGTGTGATTATCAATATCTGAAAACAGTCCTATATTATATGCCCAGTGTTTTGCTTCACACTGACCTGATCTCCCTTTTCAGGAGGTATGAGGGTCCCGATCATTATATAATAGAGGACAGGAGGTATGAGGGTCCCGATCATTATATAATAGAGGACAGGAGGTATGAGGGTCCCGATCATTATATAATAGAGGACAGGAGGTATGAGGGTCCCGATCATTACATCTAATAGAGGACAGGAGGTATGAGGGTCCCGATCATTATATAATAGAGGACAGGAGGTATGAGGGTCCCGATCATTACATCCAGGCCCATCGCTACAGGACAGGCGAAACAAACAGTTGCTTGGGGCCCGAGCTGGCCTGGGGCCCTCAACTTCCCCTTCCCAGGCTGTAGCGTGGCCGAGTTCCTCTCCCTTCCTCCTGGAGTCCTGTCAGTCCACACTGAGTGCTCACTTCCTTTCAGTCCGGCCGGGAACACAGGAAACTGATAGGGGGCTGGGTACCCATAATGATAGAACACCGGACTGACAGGAGGAAGAGGAGCTTGGCCACGCTACAGCGGCAGCCTACATGGAAGATGTGGAGGTGAGATTAGAAAAACATAGGGACAGGGGGGGGGGGGTAAGAATATGGGTTTAAAAAATTAGTGTAGCGCTAACGTAGGGTGTGCGTGTGGGGGTTTTTTGCTTTGGGCCCCCAAATTCTTTCAAACGGCCCTGATTACATCTAATAGAGGACAGGAGGTATGAGGGTCCCGATAATTATATCTAATAGAAAACAGGAGGTATGAGGGTCCTGATCATTACATATAATAAAGGACAGGAGGTATGAGGGTCCTGATCATTACATATAATAAAGGACAGGAGGTATAAGGGTCCCGATCATTACATCTAATAGAGGACATGAGGTATGAGGGTCCCGATCATTACATCTAATAGAGGACAGGAGGTATGAGGGTCCCGATCATTACATCTAATAGAGGACAGGAGGTATGAGGGTCCCGATCATTACATCTAATAGAGGACAGGAGGTATGAGGGTCCCGATCATTACATCTAATAGAGGACAGGAGGTATGAGGGTCCCGATCATTACATCTAATAGAGGACAGGAGGTATGAGGGTCCCGATCATTACATCTAATAGAGGACAGGAGGTATGAGGGTCCCGATAATTATCTAATAGAAAACAGGAGGTATGAGGGTCCTGATCATTACATATAATAGAGGACATGAGGTATGAGGGTCCCGATCATTACATCTAATAGAGGACAGGAGGTATGAGGGTCCCGATCATTACATCTAATAGAGGACAGGAGGTATGAGGGTCCCGATCATTACATCTAATAGAGGACAGGAGGTATGAGGGTCCCGATCATTACATCTAATAGAGGACAGGAGGTATGAGGGTCCCGATCATTACATCTAATAGAGGACAGGAGGTATGAGGGTCCCGATCATTACATCTAATAGAGGACAGGAGGTATGAGGGTCCCGATCATTACATCTAATAGAGGACAGGAGGTATGAGGGTCCGATCATTACATCTAATAGAGGACAGGAGGTATGAGGGTCCCGATTATTATATAATAGAGGACAGGAGGTATGAGGGTCCCGATCATTACATCTAATAGAGGACAGGAGGTATGAGGGTCCCGATCATTACATCTAATAGAGGACAGGAGGTATGAGGGTCCGATCATTACATCTAATAGAGGACAGGAGGTATGAGGGTCCCGATTATTATATAATAGAGGACAGGAGGTATGAGGGTCCCGATCATTACATCTAATAGAGGACAGGAGGTATGAGGGTCCCGATCATTACATCTAATAGAGGACAGGAGGTATGAGGGTCCCAATCATTACATCTAATAGAGGACAGGAGGTATGATGAGGGTTCTTAGTACATATAATAGGTGTGAGGTTGCAGCTATTTATGATCTGAAGAGATGTAAATAGTTTAGAAGTTTCTTGTCTGTTTCCTGTGTGAATTTGTGACTTTCTTATACAATGTTTCCTTTCTTTTTTTTCAACTTTCAATTTCACAGATGTTTCTTAAAGTATTGCTGTTAGTTACAGAGAAGAAAAACATATACGTTGAATATATAGACAAAAGAAAGGTATTAGCACTCAAATCTACAATAAAATGCTGAATCTCAGTGGTTGGAACAAAGGATGAGGATCCTATGGACCCCAATGGGACCGTACTGTCAATAGGGATTGTTCCTAATTATAAAGAGGAGGGAAGGAGTGGAGCTCGGGGCGGGGGCGCGCCCGCACGGCGAGACTATTAAAGTGACGTATATATACGTTACTCTGCCCAGCCGTGCCATTCTGCCGACGTATATATGTGCAGGAGCCGGTCGGGAACCGGGTAAAATCGGTGCCATTGGCAAAGCGAGTAAACTGGAACTGACGTTGTGACGTTGCTTCCAGGATTTTACATCAGAGACCCGATCAGAGCCGAATCCGGCTTTGTTCGGGTCTCAGCCTAGGCGGCGGAAGTGCCGGTTGGTGGCTCAGGTCTCCTGGTGGGGACGGGAGGCCCGGGAATAGTGGCAGAAGATGGCGAGGGGGACGACATCCCCTCCAGCTCCTTTAGGATAACAGCCAAGCAGCTTTTAGCCACATTGGTTGTTATCACGAAAGAGCCGACCACCAGCTCTAAAAAACGGTATACAGAGGCGATGCCTGCACCAGCATATCACCCCCCCGGTATAAACCCTACAAGTCACCTAATTTGCATACGGTCAGTATGAAGGGGTTAAGGACAGTAGCAAAGTAGGGTTATTCATAATGAACAGAGAGTGAATTGAGAAAATACTGTAAAAAAACACTAGATGGCGCTCAGGATCATAGGAGATAAATACACCTTAGTTAGTTATCATTTCGCTTAAATGGGGTTGTAAAGGCAATTTAATTTTTTCCCCCTAAATATCTTCCTTTCCCTTAGTGCCGTCCTCCTTCACTCACCTCATCCTTCCATTTTGACTTTTAAATGTCCTTATTTCTTCTGAGAAATACTCACTTCCTGTTCTTCTGTCTGTAACTCCACACAGTAATGCGAGGCTTTCTCCCTGGTGTGGAGTGTCGTGCTCGCCCCCCTCCCTTGGACTACAGGAGAGTCAGGATGCTCTCTACATTGCAGATAGAGAAAGTAGCTGTGTGTTAGTGGGCGTCCTGACTCTCCCGTAGTCCAAGGGAGGGGGGCGAGCACGAACCTCTACACCAGGGAGAAAGCCTTGCATTACTGTGTGGAGTTACAGACAGAAGAACAGGAAGTGAGGATTTCTCAGAAGAAATAAGGACATTTAAAAGCAAAAATGGAAGGATGAGGTAAGTAAAGGAGGACTGCACTGGGGTAAAGGAAGATATTTAGGGGAAAAAAATACCTTTACAACCCCTTTAAATGCGGAAAATCGCATATGTATGCATCCCATACAAAACATTGTATAACCAGATTATTGTGATCAGAGCCTGGACATGTTCAGATGTCAATAACAGACCCTGAAGGGAACGGAATCAGAAATGCGAGAGAAGACGTCGAATGAAGTGAGGAGATGTGTGTTTCTGGACTGTCTGTGAGATTTTGTTTGGTTTTCAATCTTTGTATCTACAGACCAACAAATTTATATCTTCTACTCAATTACTATCATATATTTTGCTTTCCTTCAAGAAATTAAAAGAAATCTTTTGCTTGTGTACTAGCTTCTGCAGATCAAGGATCAGGACGTAAAAATCCCCTGCCCTGGTGGTACAACGGTGGTGGAATTTTTGGCGGGGTCCTCCTTCTGGCGCTCTTGTCAGCAGTTGTATATTATATTTACACCCAACAAGGTAGGTACTACCAGTGACTGGACCACATTATCACACGATGGTAGGAATTTGTACCTGCCCAATCATACAGGTGTGGAAGAACGGCGGGTGAGCAGATTCCACCTGTAGTATACACAACACACTGTCCATAGGTGTGAGCAGCCTATTCCATTAGGGTGTGCACCCCAAAGCTGCAACACATATGCGCTTGACACATAGGTGTGCGCAGCCTTTGGCATTAGGGTGTGCACCCCAATGCTCAAACACACTCTACCGATCAATCACGATCTTCATTCAGAAAGGGAAGGGGCCGGTAAATGGCATATTTACTAGCCCCTTTCCCCTCTCGTCCTAAAACATCCACAGCAACAACTGGTGGGAGAAGAGGAAAGCCGGCAGTTCTGTGGCGGGAAATAGGGGGAGCCAGATCAGTGGGGGGAATCTGTCCTGCACAGGGTGATTAGGGTGTGCCTGGGCACACCTGGCACACCCTGTGCGCACGCCTATGGCTTGACATATTTACCGGCCTCTTCCCATCCTGAAACAATGGGAGGAAGGGGAGCAAGGGAGCACATGGGGGGCCCGGGCAACAGAAGGAAGAGGAACAGGGAAAGGAGGGGTGGCATATATTAGTACCGATCCCCTATATTTTTCTCCTGTGGCAGCTGAATGTTGACAAAAGGGAGAGGAGGAGAAGCCTACTTTCAGCTGCTGCGGGAGGAAAAGACAGATAGGTATCACTATATTCCACCCCCGCCACCTCTCCTTCCAGGTTCTGAAGGTCGGGAAGTTAGGATTGCGGTTTACCTGTCACCTGCCCATCATTGACAGGTTGCCAACCTCAAGATTAGGATGTGCCCAGGCACCCCTTGTGCAAACCTATGACAATGTCCCTCTAGAGCAGGGGTCTCCAAACTTTTCAAACAAAGGGCCACTTTATTGTCCTTCAGACTTTAGGAGGGCCGGATTGTGGCCAGCGGGGGCAGAAAATGTCCCGAGTCCAGCACCGGCGAGAATAAATGTGGCCTCAGGGTTGGTGGTCAGTAGGAGGAGGAGTAGTGCCTCTATTAGTAGGAGGAATAGTATCCCATCATTGATAACAATAGAAGAAATAGTGCCCCCTTGTTGGTGTCAGTGGAAGGAATAGTGCCTCATATCATTTGGAGGAATAGTGCCCCAAGGGCCGCATAAAGGCTAGCAAAGGGCCACATCTGGCCCTCGGGCCACAGTTTGGGGACCCCTGCTGTAGAGTCTCCTCCACACCAGAGCTGCACGATTCTGGCTAAAATGAGAATCATTAATCAATAGATCACGATTCTCTCATGATTCTCACTACCTAACACCATCTTTCACATTAAAACGGAAAAAAAACTTGGGCTAACTTTACTGTTTTGTTTTTAATTATTATTATTAATCGAAGTGTATTTTTTGCCAAAAAATTGCATTTGAAAGACCGCTGGGCAAATACAGGGTGACATAAAATGTTGCAGTAATTGCCATTGTATTCCTTAGGGTCTCTGCTAAAATATATATCATGTTTGGGGGGTTCCAAGTAGATTTCTGTCAAAAATATTGATTTTAACTTAACCGGTTAAGACCTGGACGAATATGCAGGTTAGAGACCTTGCCCCTTTTTTGCGATTCGGTGCTGCGTCGCTTTAACTGACAATTGCGCGGTCGTGCGACGTGGCTCCCAAACAAAATTTGCGTCCTTTTTCCCCCACAAATAGAGATTTCTTTTGGTGGTATTTGATCACCTCTGCGGTTTTTATTTTTTGTGCTATAAACAAAACTAGAGCGACAATTTTGAAAAAAATTCAAAAATTTTTACCATTTGCTATAATAAATATCCCTAAAAAAAAAATATAAATTTTTTTTTTTCCCTCAGTTTAGACCGATAGGTATTCTTCTACCTATTTTTGATAAAAAAAAATCGCAATAAGCGTTTATCCATTGGTTTGGTTTATATTGTTTACAAAATAGAGGATGACATTTTTATTAATAATAATTTTTTTACTACTAATGGCGGCGTTCAGCGATTTTTTTCCATGACTGCGACTGCGACATGACTGGGACCATTGTCATTTTCACAGTGAAAAGTGCTATAACAATGCACAGATTACTGTGAAAATGACAATGGCAGTGAAGTGGTTAACCACGAGGGGGCGATGTAGGGGTTAAGTGTGACCTAATGTGTGTTTCTTACTGTAGGGGGGGGCGTGGCTGTGCGTGTGACGTCAGTGATCATCGTTTCCTATGACAGGGAACAGACGATCACTGACATTGCCACAGAGAAGAACGGGGAAGGTGTGTTTACACTCACCTCTCCCCGTTCTTCAGCTCCTGTGACCCAATCACAAAATTAGTACTTTAGATTTCAAACTTTTGAGTCCCATAGACTTTAACAGGGTTCTAAAGTTCACACAAATTTCTGGTCCGTTCGAAGGTTCTGGTGTGAACCGAACGGGGGGATTCATCACTAATGATATTTGAATTCTCTGGGAGAAGTTGATTACAATGTTCCGTCATCTGACATTCCATTTCCCAACTCCTTATATGCAGCTTCTTCATAAATACCTTCATAATTCAACCATTTTTATAGATCATAGGTGTCAAACACAAGGCCCGTGGGCCGAATCCGGCCCTCCATGTCATCTTATGTGGCCCTCGCCCTTCCAGCCCTCCTCTGATCCTCCTCCAGACCCTTACTTTCTACTTTTAAGCAATGCATCCAGCTTCTTCCCAGCAGCAGCATAAGGAAAGGGGGGTGCACTGTGATGTAAGGGAGAGTGGGGGACTCAACTTCTGATGGTGGGGGGGCTCTTGACATCTAAATGTAAGGGGAGGGGATGCGCTGGACATCTAATCTTACAGATACAACAGGCCCTTTTGAGGGCAATCATAATGCTGATGTAGCACCCCTGACACCCTTGCTGTAGATGATTCCACCATGTCCTCCTTTTCTCTATTAGGGTCCTCAGATGAAGCTCACAGCAGATCCACACCACAGGAACAGCCGGTAAGATTTCTTGCTGTCGTGAAGCCTCATTGTTGCTTGGCACAGAGGCTAATGACAGAGATGAGGGAAGGGAAAATGTTGTGGCATTGTGAGTGATCACCTCAGGAGATTGGTGTGAGATATAATCTGAGGGGCTTGGTGTCCACGTTCTACAGGCCCTCTAATGCCTCGTACACACGGCCAGACTTTCCAAAAAAAAAAGTGCGACTGGCTTTTTTTCTCGGAAAGTCCTGCCGTGTGTAGCCTCCATCGGACTTTTTTTGTCGGAAGTCCGACGGACCTTTAGATAGAGAACCTGTTCTCTTTCTTTAAAATCAGTTTACTGTATCAGATCAGGCAGTGATTGTGATTGGTTGCCAGAGGTTACAGCATATGATTACCACTTACTGACTGGTTGCTAGAGGTTACAGCACACATTACGGCTCACTGGTTAGTTGCTAGAGGTTACAACACATGATTTCTTCTTGTTGATTGGTTGCTAGAGATTACTGTGCAGTAATACTTCTCACTGATTGGTTGCTAGAGGCTACATCACATCATCTCTTCACTGCAGAGGGGCATGATATAGATATGAATGTCACCTTTATTTACATATGAATGTCACCTTTATTTACATATACATTCCCCCTTTATTTACATATGAATGTCACCTTTATTTACATATGAATTCCCCCTTAATTTACATATAAATTCCCCCTTTATATACATATACATTCCCCCTTTATTTACATATGAATGTCACCTTTATTTACATATAAATTCCCCCTTTATTTACATATAAATTCCCCCCATATCCCCTTTTATTTACATATGAATGTCACCTTTATTTACATATAAATTCCCCCTTTATTTACATATAAATTCCCCCCATATCCCCTTTTATTTACATATGAATGTCACCTTTATTTACATATAAATTCCCCCTTTATTTACATATAAATTCCCCCCATATCCCCTTTTATTTACATATGAATGTCATCTTTTTTACATATGAATTCCTCCTTTATTTACATATGAATTCCCCTTTTATTTACATATGAATGTCACCTTTATTTACATATGAATGTCATCTTTATTTACATATGAATTCCTCCTTTATTTACATAAGAATTCCCCTCTATTTACATATGAACCCCCCTTTATTTACATATGAATGTCATCTTTATTTACATATGAATTCCCCCTCTATTTACATATGAATCCCCCTTTATTTACATATGAATCCCTCCTTTATTTACACATGAATTCCCCCTCTATTTACATATGAATCCCTCCTTTATTTACACATGAATTCCCCCTTTATTTACATATGAATTTCCCCCGTATCCCCTTTTATTTACATATGAATGTCATCTTTATTTACATATGAATTCCTCCTCTATTTACATATGAGTCCTCTTTATTTACATATGAATTCCCCCTGTATATCCCTTTTATTTACATATAAATTCCCCCTTTATTTACATATGAATTCCCCCCCGTATCCCCCTTTTATTTACATATGAATGTCACCTTTATTTACATATAAATTCATCCTTTATTTACATATGAATTCCCCCTGTATTTACATATGAATTTCTCCTTTATTTACATATGAATCCCCCCTTTATTTACATATTAATCCCCCCTGTACCCCCCTTGTATTTACATATGAATCCCCCCTTTATTTACATATGTTTTCTGTCATTGTCAGTCATGGTCTACACTCAATGTCACTCATCATATCTAATCAGTCATTCATTATGTCCGTTCGGTGTCAGTCGTTATGTCCGTTCGGTGTCAGACGTTATGTCCGTTCGGTGTCAGACGTTATGTCCGGTCGGTGTCAGTCGTTATGTCCGGTCAGTGTCAGTCGTTATGTCCGGTCAGTGTCAGTCGTTATGTCCGGTCAGTGTCAGTCGTTATGTCCGGTCAGTGTCAGTCGTTATGTCCGGTCAGTGTCAGTCGTTATGTCTGGTCTGTGTCAGTCATTATGTCTGGTCAGTGTCAGTCATTATGTCTGGTCAGTGTCAGTCGTTATGTCTGATTAGTGTCAGTCGTTATGGCCGGTCGGTGTCAGACGTTATGTCTGGTCAGTGTCAGTCGTTATGTCCAGTCTGTGTCAGTCGTTATGTCCGGTCGGTGTCAGTCGTTATATCCAGTCGGTGTCAGTCGTTATATCCGGCCAGTGTCAGTAGTTATGTCCAGTCAGTGTCAGTCGTTATGTCCGGTTCAACCATAAAAAAAATAAAAAATAAACAAACAAAATAAAACACAGTACATCCCATACACCCAACTCCATACCCACAGTTGATCCAGAGGAAGGCAAAAAACCCCAGCAGAGCGATGATCCAATTTGCTACAGGAGGGGAAAAAATTCCTTCCTCATCCCCCGAGGGATGTCCAGTCGTTATGTCCAGTCAGTGTCAGTCGTTATGTCTGGTCATGGTCAGTAGTTTCTGAGTTCTCTGAAGGGTAGCCAGGAGGGAAATGCTCTCTGATCGATCAGATCCCGGCTGCCATCCCTCCAGTGGCAGACGGGAGATAAACTGAAACATCTGATTGGTTGTTAAAGAAGAATGGTTTCCTCCAGGTTTATAAATATAATGTGTGACTGATGAGAATATCGAGACTCTCCATCCTGGGACATCATCACTTTGTTGCCTCTTTCTTACTTTTTAGGGTCCGGACATTTCCCTGTACAGTATGGTGAACCAGCACTATACGTACTTCCAGCACAGAGACATCCGGAGGACACCAACCTCCCCCGGTTATCAGGAGACGGAGCTATACAGTGTCATACCGTAGAGGAGGAGCGGAAACCACAGACATGGCGTCATTCTTCTGTACGTCGAATATTCACCCTAAACATACTGATAATTCACCTGAACAAATAAACACGTGGGGCGGGGTCATTTTATGTCTTTTTTTTATATGGCCCAACATGGAAATGCAATTATTTTAGTAAATATAAACTGATAAATACCTTTTCTCATCAGCAGTATATCGCAGTCTTGTGACTTCTATCAGTGTGTGGTTAAAGCTTGTAAGAGGAGTTATCATTCTCCCCTGATTGTCCTATGAGGCTGCAGGACCCCTGACCCTCTGTCTAGGACAGTGCTGATTGGCCCTGTGTTGATCACAGGTACTCTCCCAAGAAAAAAAAAAACTCTCTAGCAATACACACCAAACTGAGTGTAACGGAACACCAAATGGGACAGGAATTAAAGCCGTTTAGGATATTCCATTCCCGAACACATAACACAGCTACCGACACTCCACAGTCAGGCAAACAAACCCCAATAATGAGATACACAGCTCTGTCTGTTTGAGGTTCAACAGGAATAGACCCTTTATTGAGAAATACAGGCTCTTTATATACAGTTTAGGATACTGCAGTAACCAAATGAACAATGGCACAACTCCACCCACAACATCACACAATTGTTCCTAACGAGCCCCAATACACATCTTTTAGTGGACATCCTGACTCAGGCCCCTGACCTAATTTACGTGAGCTAATTAACTACAGCTGATGACTCGTATACATGACCTTTAGGCCATCTGCTAACTTACAATACACATTACCATGAATAGACCTTCACACAATACAGGGTCAATTAGCACAAGCCACAAATAAAGACCTTTAGAAGCCATCCTAGATTAATTTACATCGCAACAGACAGACAGGTGGGCTGCAGTCCAAGACATATTCTGAATGTCCATTACTTTCTGGCTCAATCTGTGTCCAAAAGTGACTCCCGTTATACTGAGCATGTGCAGCCTGACTCCAAAGGCTCTGTCTTATCCGGATTTGTCCAGGGGGACAATGCAGGGTGGTGGGGAGGATCAGAGAAGACAGGATCAAACAGCCTTTTTTACACAATGCAGAGGGTCCCACGGTGAGTATAAATTGCATGCTTTACTGCAGTGATTCTCAACCTCGGTCCTCAAGTACCCCCAACAGGTCATGTTTTGGGGATTTCTCTTAGATAAAATAGCTGTTCAAAATACCAAAGCCATTGACTCTGATTTAAGGCACCTGTGCAAGATAAAGGAAAACCTGCAAACATGGCCTGTTGGGGGTACTTGAGGACAGGGTTGAGAACCACTGCGCTACTGTATATACAGACTGATTTTACTGTTGTGGGTTAAGTAACATTTTAACTGGTTAAGGGGGGGAACACTGTGCAAAAATCATGAAAAAAAAAAAACAGCAAAGGATTCCCCCCAAAAATTCCATACCAAATGTAACGGTCACCACCGTTTACGATCTTCCATCAACCCAAGACAAGACAGCTTATCTGACACTCCAACCAACAGGACCCGATCCATCCCATTTCCCAGAATAACGAGACTCAGCTCTGTTCTCCGCTTCAAAATGAATGAACACTTTAATGGTACACTTAGCTTGCTTATATACACAGTACAACATATTACAGTAATCACAGGAACAAAGAAATCTCCACCCCCCTCATCACACACTGGGGGCTTCCATACAGATTTTAGAGAGACACTTTGGCACCAGTCTATAATTAACATGATCTAATTACTACACCTGAGGAGTCACATTCCTTTATCAATAGAATTCAAACAAAACACCATCACACAATGAGTTCCCCTCAATCCACATCTTTAGACAGACGGCCTGTCTCCGACAGAAAGGTATTTACACCTGATCATCAATAGGTTTTTAAACCGTGTTATCACACAATGAAATGTCTTTCAGGAGCCAGCCTCACTTAGCATTTCAACAGCCTGTTACACAGAGGAATGAGTCAGGTCAACATAAACCACTTGTAACATTCCAGTATATCCTGCAAACATGAATTATGATTTATTAGCCACCCTATGACCAAGAGGCTCACAGGGTGACCCTAGACCCAATTAGTGACGCTGACACAGGAGTATCTCTCATCCTTCCTAAGTCTCAGGTTGTCACGGGTCATTCTGTTACATCTCATATTACCTCATAGTCCCAGGCAACGGGAGCCCCACACTGCTTCTGAGCAGAGTCCAGCAGCTGTCTGTAGGCGATCTCCAGCTCCCATTCCTGAATGGCCAGAAATTCCAAATCTTGCTGTAATCAGTGGCCTTCTGAGATATTCAATTTTTCCGCTGTGCTCCATTATATCCTCCAAGCGCCACTCCCGATCATCCCTGAAGTCTGGATCACTGGACATCCTCCAATACAACAATCCCAGGCCATCATAGTCATAGCCTTCCGTGGGGCTGTCATCCGCTGACCACAGGCACTCTTGGGCTACGTACCACCGGAGGGCTCTGTAGCTCTCGTCCAGCTGCATCTCTGCCCGGATCAGCCTGCTTAACTCGGCTGTCCACTCCTACTTTGGTTGTTCCCCCAACAACGGCAATCGTACGTCATACTGCGGCCAGTACCTTACATAGATGGAGGGCAGGACCTTTCCTTGGTGTTGCTGTTCCAGAGCTAGCACTTCCTTCCAGAGTTGGCAACGAATCACATCCGACCATCCCAACAGGACCTCCTCTGATACTGGTCCTCTGTGCTGTATGCGCATCTCTTGTAACCTTCTTTTGAATTCCTCTTCCATGGAGACTGGTATCTGCACCTCGCCTCTCTCTTCATTTGGTGATGCTGTGACTTCAGCTGCTACAGCACCTCTTTGATGTAGCCAAGTGGCATCCACAGCCGCTATAACCAGGTCTATAATCTCCGGTGGAGGATTAGGACCATACTGTGCCAGTCCACGTTTAACAGCCCGATCAAAAAATTCTTCCTCGGGTGTCCTGTCTGTTACGGCGGGCCTTTCAGCTCTATCCATTTCGACAAGTTGTGCGATAATGTCCCTTTTCTTACGGTTGCTGGCCGGTCTGCCCCGACTCTCCAGTAAGTCCTTGAGGGTAGAGAGCTTCATCCGTTCATACTGTGTCTCCATTGTCCTGTGTCCTTGTAGCTGTCCTTCTGGCGATGGAATCATCCCACCGCTGCCACCACTTGTAATGGTCACCACCGTTTACGACCTTCCATCAACCCAAGACAAGACAGCTTATCTGACACTCCAACCAACAGGAACCGATCCATCCCATTTCCCAGAATAACGAGACTCAGCTCTGTTCTCTGCTTCAAAATGAATGAACACTTTATTGGTACACTTAGCTTGCTTATATACACACAGTACAACATATTACAGTAATCACAGGAACAAATAAATCTCCACCCCCCTCATCACACACTGGGGGCTTCCATACAGATTTTAGAGAGACACTTTGACACCGGTCACATTCCTTTATCAATAGAATTCAAACAAAACACCATTACACAATGAGTTCACCTCAATCCACATCTTTAGACAGACGGTCTGTCTCCGACAGAAAGGTATTTACACCTGATCATCAATAGGTATTAAACCGTATTATCACACAATGAAATGTCTTTCAAGAGACAGCCTCACTTGGCATTTCAACAGCCTGTTACACAGAGGAATGAGTCACTGTCCTATTGACCTGGTCAGGTCAACATAAACCACTTGTAATATTCCAGTATATCTTGCAAACATGAATTATGATTTATTAGCCACCCTATGCCCAAAAGGCGCACAGGGTGACCCTAGACCCAAGAGTTATTAGTGACGCTGACACAGGAGTACCTCTCATCCTTCCAAAGTCTCTGGTTGTCACGGGTCATTCCGTTACACCAAACCCTTATCTGAGCAGCTTGGTTCAGATTGAAAATTGAGGACCCCAGAAATCCTGACCATTGAGCCACTGCGCTGCCCAATTACAGATGTACTTTACAGGTGGAGCTCTTGTTAGGAGATGAATTGTCATCAATATTCATACCCCTACTTCAGTACAGACCCCCCCCCCCTACAGTGCAGACCCCCTCCTACAATACAGACCCCCCTACAGTACAGACCCCCTCTACAGTGCAGACCCCCCTCCTACAGTACAGACTCCCCCTACAGTGCAGACCCCCCTCCTACAATACAGACCCCCCTACAGTACAGACCCCCTACAGTGCAGACCCCCCTCCTACAATACAGACCCCCCTACAGTGCAGACCCCCTACTACAATACAGACCCCCCTACAGTGCAGACCCCCTCCTACAATACATACCCCCTTACAGTGCAGACCTCCTCCTACAATACAGACCCCCCTACAGTACAGACCCCCCTACAGTGCAGACCCCCTCCTACAATACAGACCCCCTACAGTACAGACATCCCTACAGTACACACCCCCACCCCCCTACAGTGCAGACATCCCTACAGTGCAGATCCCCCTCCTACAATACAGACCCCCCCGTCTCCTAACACAGTGTACACAGCACATATCACACCCAGCACAGTGTACACAGCACATATCACACCCAGCACAGTGTACACAGCACATATCACACCCAGCACCGTGTACACAGCACATATCATACCCAGCACAGTGTACAGCACATATCACACCCAGCACAGTGTACAGCACATATCATACCCAGCACAGTGTACACATCACACCCAGCACAATGTACACAGCACATATCACACCCAGCACAGTGTACACAGCACATATCATACCCAGCACAGTGTATACAGCTCATACCATACCCAGAACAGTGTACGCAGCACATATCATACCCAGCACAGTGTACACAGCACATATCATACCCAGCACAGTGTACAGCACATATCACACCCAGCACAGTGTACACAGCACATATCACACCCAGCACAGTGTACAGCACATATCACACCCAGCACAGTGTACACAGCATGTATCATACCCAGCACAGTGTACACAGCACATACCACACCCAGCACAGTGTACACAGCACATACCACACCCAGTACAGTGTACACAGCACATATCACACCCAGCACAGTGTACACAGCACATATCACACCCAGCACAGTGTACACAGCTCATTTCACACCCAGCACAGTGTATAAAGCACATATCATACCTATCACAGTGTACAGCACATATACCCAGCACAGTGTACACAGCACATACCATACCCAGCACAGTGTACACAGCACATATCACACCCGGCACAGTGTACAGCACATATCACACCCAGCACAGTGTACACAGCACATATCACACCCAGCACAGTGTACACAGCACATATCATACCCAGCAATGAGCACTGTGCTGGGTATTGGTGTGTACTGCTATGACCACTGTGCTGGGTATTGGTGTGATTACCTGACCCATTCCTAGGGGTCCCCGTGTCTGTGTCCCCTATAAACCTGGTGACGGTGGCACTGTCTCTGGGACTATAAAGAAATGACGGGTCCCAGATATGGGACTGACCACCTGAGTGTATTCTGCTTTTTGTGGCTTATTGTTCAGAAACTCAAGGAGGAGTTCCTGTTTCATGTGTTCTTCCACCTCTCACATCAGATCAGATACAAGGAGCTTCCATCATCCGGACACCATGAGGAGACTGAGACTTCTCCTTCTTCTGCTGGGACCCCTGCAAGGTGAGGGCCGGGGACCCCACTGTGATGGGAGAAGAGGGGGACTCTGTGATGGAAGAAGAGGGGAGGACTCTGTGATGGGAGAAGAGGGGGGACTCTGTGATGGGAGAAGAGGGGGGACTCTGTGATGGGAGAAGAGGGGGGACTCTGTGATGGGAGAAGAGGGGGGACCCTGTGATGGGAGAAGAGGGGGGACCCTGTGATAGGAGAAGAGGGGGGACCCTGTGATAGGAGAACGATGCAAGTGGGATACATTGTGATGGGGGTGGTGTTGTGATTAGGGAACATTGTAATGGGACATGCTGTAATTTGGGGATGCTCATATAATTGGGGGGGACACGGTGATTGGGTTACACTGTAATATGGTCATGCTGTAATTTGGGGATGCTCATGTAATTGGGGGGACACAGTGATTGGGGTACACTGTAATAGGGCATTTTGTGATTTAGGGATGCTGTAATTGGCGGACACTGTAATTGGGGGTTGGTGTGATTCTGGGACACTGTATTGGGGCATGTTGTGATTTGGGGATGCTGTAATTGGGGGACTGTCAGAAACCATGAATCAGACTAAGACAGAAGTACAGGTAAATCACACTTGTTTAATAATAATATTAAAAAGATAAACAGAGTAAGCGTAGTCAAAACATAGCCAGAGTTCAGGAACCGAATCTGATAGTCAGCCAAGCCAGAGAGCCAGAGATAAACGTAGTAAAACAGCAAGCAGGATCTGGAGCCAGAAGAGACGTCAGCCAAGCAAGTCTTCAACAGGAACACAGGAGATAATCTCTGTGATGTTGACCAAGGCGAAGGCAGAGAGCAACTGAGCTGGACGGCTTAAGTAGGCAGGACTGACGAGCAGGATCATCAACAGGTCACTGTGGAGAGATAGGAGCTGGCAGGCAATTAGCCGACAGCTGAGCGGCCAGCACAGAGAAGGAAGGGCTGAGCCTTGACAGGGAGACTGTGATTGGGGGACATTGTGATGGGGGGTGGCGGGGTTTGGAAACACTGTAGTGGGACATGCTGTGATTTGGGGACACTGTGATTGGGGGTTGGTGTTATTGGCGGACATTGTGATAGGGGTGGGGTTTGGAAACACTGTAATGGGACATGCTGGGATTTGGGGATGCTGTAATTGGGGGGATACTGTGATTGGGGGACACTCGGATGGGGTGATTATGTGACTGGGGGACATTGTGATGTGGTGATTGGGAAATACTGTGATGGACGATGTTGTGATTGGGGGACTCTGTAATTGAGGGTTGGTGTGATTGGGGGACATTGAGATGGGGGGGGGTGGTATTTGTAAACACTGTAATGTGACATGCTGGGATTTGGGGATGCTGTAATTGGGGGGGGGGGGACACTGTAATTGGGGGTTGGTGTGAATGGGGGACACTCGCATGGGGTGATTGTGTGCCTGGGGGTCGGGGGACATATGTGGTGATTGGGGTAATACTGTGATGGACGATGTTGTAATTGGGGGACTCTGTAATGAGGGATGATGTGAAGGGACACGCTGACTGAAGTGATGCCCAGAAATGCCATCAGTGCCACTCCTCAGTGTCCATCAGTGCCACCACTCAGTGTCCATCAGTGCCACCTCTCAGTGCTCACCTGTGCCACCCATAAGTGCCGCCCATGAGTGCCCAGTGCCGCCTATGAGTGCCCATCAGTGTCGCCTATGAGTGCCCATTAGTGCCGCCTATGAGTGCCCATCAGTGCAGTCTATGAGTGCCCAGTGCCACCCCTCAGTGTCCATCAGTGCCACCTCATCAGTGCCACCATATCAGTGCCCATAATTGAAAAATAAAACTTATTTATTTACAAAAAATGTACAGAAAAAAATAAAAAAACATATTTTTTTTCAAAATTTTTTAGTTGTTGCGCAAAAAATAAAAATCCCAGAGGTGATCAATTACCACCAAATGAAAGCTCTATTTGTGGGAACAAAATGATAAAAATGTAATTTGGGTACAGTGTAGCACGACCGCGCAATTGTCATTCAAAGTGCGACAGCGCTGAAAGCTGAAAATTGGCCTGGGCAGGAAGGGGTGTAAGTGCCCCCCGGTATGGAAGGGGTTAAATAGGCCAGTTTCGAATTTCCGAAAATTTTAAATTTCGAATTTTAACGTTTTGGAATTTCGGAAATTCTAAAATTCAGAAATTTTGTAAATTTTTAAATTCGTAAATTTTGGAATTAACAAAATTTGTCAAAATTTGGTAAACGAATTCGGAACTAAATGAATTAGCTTCAGCTCCTCAATAGACCAATCATATGTCCTCCTCCCAGGGAGAGGTGTGTTGTGCCATAATTATTTGTTCTATCTGATGCGCGTTATTTGTCTATTCCAGGATTTCTATCACAGACGATCCGTGTGTCGCAGATTCCCGAAATATTTGCGGAGAAGGGAAGTTCGGTGACCATCCCGTGTGACTACATCAGCAGTGAGCAGGAAGCCACCATCGGGTCCTACAAGTGGTACAAACACTCAAACCATTCCAAGATGGAGATCTCCACCAGCAATAGTGAATTAACTGGCAGGATCTCCAGAGCCGATACAGATCAGTTCATCAACGATCGATCAGCCGCCATTGTTCTACACAGGGTGAGATCCTCGGATTCTGGAATGTATTTCTGTGAAGTTTCCTTCCAGATTGGCAGTGGCGTCTCTTCACGTGGGGATGGGACATTTCTTAACGTGACTGGTAAGAGAATTCTTTGAAGGGGTATCCAAGGGAAGATTGCGTCACTAAGGGGGGGGGTCCTGTGTTACCTGTGTTCAGGGGAAGGTTCCTTGTCACCTTTGTCTGGGGGAGGGTCTGGCATCAGCTGTGTCTAGGGGGGAGGTCCCATGTCACCTGTGTTCATGGGAAGGGCCTTTGTCACCTGTGTCCAGGGGAAGGTCCCATGTCACCTGTGTCCAGAGGAAGGTCCCATGTCACCTGTGTCCAGGGGAAGGTCCCATGTCACCTGTGTCCAGGGGAAGGTCCCATGTCACCTGTGTCCAGGGGAAGGTCCCATGTATCCTTTTTCCAGGGGAAGGTCCCATGTATCCTTTTTCCAGGGGAAGGTCCTCTATCACCTGTATCCAGGGGGAGGTCACATATCACCTGTGTCCAGGGGGAGGTCCCATATCACCTGTTTTCAGAAGGAAGTTGCCATGTCAACTGTGTCGAGGATATGGTCCCATGTGTCCTGTGTCCAGGATAAGGTCCCATGTCTCCTGTGTCCAGGGGGAGATCCTTCATCACCTGTGTCCAGGGGGAGGTCCCATGTCACCTGTGTCCAGTGGGAGGTCCCATGTCACCTGTGTCCAGGGGGAGGTCCCATGTAACCTGTTTCCCGGGGAAGGTCCCATGTCACCTGTGTCCAGGGGAAGGTCCCATGTCACCTGTGTCCAGGGGAAGGTCCCATGTCACCTGTGTCCAAGGGAAGGTCCCATGTCACCTGTGTCCAGGGGAAGGTCCCATGTCACCTGTGTCCAGGGGAAGGTCCCATGTCACCTGTGTCCAAGGGAAGGTCCCATGTCACCTGTGTCCAAGGGAAGGTCCCATGTCACCTGTATCCAGGGGGAGGTCCCATATCACCTGTGTCCAGGGGGGAGGTCCCATGTCACCTGTTTTCAGGGGAAGGTGCCATGTCACCTGTGTCCAGGGGGAGGTCCGATGTCTCCTGTGTCCAGGATAAGGTCCCATGTCTCCTGTGTCCAGGGGGAGATCCTTCATCACCTGTGTCCAGGGGGAGGTCCCATGTCACCTGTGTCCAGGGGTAGGTCCCGTGTCAACTGTGTCCAGGGGAAGGTCCCATGTCACCTGTGTCCAGGGGGAGGTCCCATGTCACCTGTGTCCAGGGGGGGGGTCCCATGTCACCTGTGTCCAGGGGAAGGTCCCATGTCACCTGTGTCCTGGTGGAGGTGCTGTGTCACCTGTATCCAGGGGTAAGGTCCTTCATCACCTGTATCTAGTGGAAGGTTCTTTGACACTCCAGCCTTTCTGCCAGTGTAGGTGAGAGAAGCGGGCAACAGAGAGACCAGATCTGAGAGTCTGCTCTAAGGCTGCCCTTAGATTTCACATAATGTTGCAGCTAGACATGCGCATGCCGGAACTTTTCATTTTGTTTAGTTTATGTTTGCATGAAGTATTTTGTTTGTTTCATCATATTTCAAGGAGTGTGAATACTTTTTCTTTGCACTGTATGAGCTGTATTACTCCAATGGGTGAGCAGTGCTCATTCTCTCGATATTCAAGCTGTCAGGTGACACTTTCATCTAAAGTAATATTAATGTGACAATTCCCAGTCCTGCCAATCTCTGTACACCTATATTGTTCCAGCTGTGACCCCCCCCCCCCCCCAGGTGAGGAAGTGAGACCTGCATGTGCTCATACTGGAGAGGGAAGCAGGACCGGAATAGGACCCGACCTCAGACCGTATCAGGAACCTGCGCTGTAAAATGAGGAAATGGACATGAATGGCCTGGCATTGGGGGGGGGGGGGGGGACGATTAAACAAGACTTATAGATTTTTCCACCCATTGACCCTTCTCCCTTTGCTGAGTATCCCATTTCTACTTGCTCCCTCTCCTCCTCCCTCTCTAGAAATCCTCTGACTGACCACCAAATGGTCTCCCAACACCCTTCACCTTTATCTACTCGACATTCACCGCCTCTGTTTTCCAGCTCTCCACGCCATTTTATCGGTTCATTTAAAGTTTTTGTAGGACTGAAGACCCCAGCCAGCTCGTTTCTTCACCAGTTTCTCTTACCTTTGTAGGCAGGTGCAGTCTACTTTCTCCACTGCAGGTGGTGCTCATTCGCAGTGCAGGTGAGGAAGGAATTCAAGAAGAACCTAGTTCCTCTATGGTTTCCATGATGACAGGGATGCAGCTATCCTATTTGATGCTGGCACCTCATGTGACTTGGGGGCCATCTTGGGTCAGACAGAGTTCATTTAATACCCTGGCTTCTGGTTTTGGTGCACATTTTAAGAGTAGCTTGAGTGGGGACAGGTCCCTCATCTGTTAGGGACAGTGCTTAGTGTCAGGGAAAGGTTCTCTGAGAGCCTGTCATGGTCGGAGGTAGAAGGGAAACTGTCGCCACTAAGGGATCATCCACCTTGTTACCGGGGACCACAGTGAGTAGCTGAAGCAAGTACCGGAACAGTATTCTCACCAACCAGGGAAGGTAAAGAATTGGGAAACTTCAGCAAGGTGTCAAGCCAGGGACTACCATTCATGGACACCTCCCTTCCCAAAAATCAGCTTGTGCTGTAACGAATCACAGCACAGTGATTGGACACAAGAGTAGGGATTAATGATTTCTCCAATCACAAGCAGGGGGCGGGGACTGTGCTCCTCCAGGCATTCCCGGCCAGGACAAGTACTGTCAGTGAGTAAAGCGGTGATGTGGCGGCCTTTTTTGGGTTTCATTCCGGGACACTGTATTGTCCTGGAATGAATGTGCCCGGGACAGACCTGCAAAATGTGGGACTATCCCGGGCAATCCGGGACACGTGGTCACCCTACCGAGCAGACCAGTGGGGTGACGCTTGAGGAGTATCTTGGATGTCACGCTAGAGACACGAGGAGGAAGATACTCAGTGAGAAGGTTGGAAGAGCTCAGGAGATCCAGTGGCAGTGGATCAGAAGGTCTAGTAAAAGACTAGAAGCTCAATTGAGTGAAGATCTACAAGAGTAGATTGTAGAGGAAGTAAAGAAGTGTGTTAGAAACTGTTACAAGACCGTTGCCATAGGAGACAGCGATCCTACATATGCAGATGTGGTGTCCTGCTGGGTGCCTTTCCCTGTATGGCTGTCAGGCATGTACTGGCCAATGGGACTACAGGGAGTTTCCCTGTGGGCCGATGGCTCAGTGGGCCGGTTTCGGTGACATCCTGTCAAAGTAATGGCTGCACGGCCCAATAATTTGAGCACCGCTGTACTGCCTATAAGAGAAATAATGTAGAACTGCTAATGGCCAGTGTATAGGAGGGCTTGGGTGACCATCGAGGTTGGCTGGCCGGGGGGGGTGGGTTTGTCTGGAGAGACCTTTCATCTGCACTGCCCATCACCTCACTTCATAGTGCGCAACCCAGGTCAGTTTCAGCGCCGCTGCATTGCTAAAAGGCAGCCAATGGCTGTGCAGCAATGCCATTTTTTGAAATACCAGCCAATGAGGCTAAAGCAATGGTCCTGCATGTCGTTAGCCCTCCCGCTTCACTTGTTTTTGTGCGTGTTTGAAAAATTAAAGTGGGCTGGTCTGGATGAAGTCCAGGGCCAAATTTTTGTCCCAGTCCAGCCCTGATGGCTGTCCTCCTATAGAAGTCTCGGAGTCCGCCAATTAACATTGCAACCACTTAAGGGTGTTCTGGCCCTAAACCTGCTTTCCCACAGTTCCATTTAAGAGACAATAAATCTCTTTTTATTCAAGAAGTGTCTGGCGCCCTTGAATCTACCTTGCATTACACCAACCATGTATTATAACCCACTCTATACAGAAGCATGTCAGCTGTCCCTAACTCTGGAGGTCACCATTAGGCCTCTGGGGACCCGGCTACACACTATTCGATTTTCTGCAGATTTTTGTCTTCAGATTTACCAAAACCATATAATATGAGGTCACACCTTAAGAGTTTCAATTTGTAGAATGGCATGTAAAAAGTGCAGCAGCCCATAGTAACCACAGACTGCACTGAGCGGATGAAGGATTACTAAAGATCTCTCACTAAGGAGTTGACATGAGAATTGATTGTTTAGTTGGAAAAGACCGGTTCTCTTTGACGAGATGCTCCATTGTTCTTCCCAAACTCCATCCTATGTTGCAGGTTCCATGGATGAAATGTGGCAGGAAAATGATTGCAACTGCTCAAGTAAGTAAAGTCTTTTCATGGTCAGGGAGTATGTGATGTAAATGTGAGGGGGATCCAAGGAAAAGAACCAATTCCACCGACCCAGAAGACCAATCACAAGGAGAACCTTCTAATCCATCACCCCAGGGATGAGAAGGAGAAATGAGGTCTACTACAGTCCATGCCACTCGTATTGAGGAAAGAACCAATCCTCTGCAAGCCTTTCCAGATTCTTACCTCTTCCTGCTCTGCAGATACTGACACAGGGATTCCAGGCACTTCCTCATTATTAAGTGGGAGTGGCTGCCTGATAGAGTCACATGATCAGTCCCAATGTCGTAGTAGGATTTAAAGGGGTTGTAAAGGTTTGTTTTTTATTTTCTAAATGGATTCCTTTAGGCTAGTGCAGTGGTCTCCAAAATGCGGCCCTTTGCTCACCTTTATCCGGCCCTTTGCTCACCTTTATACCAATGGTGGGTCACCATTCCTCCCACTGACACCAATGATGGGTCACCATTCCTCCCACTGACGCCAATGATGGGTCACCATTCCTCCCACTGACGCCAATGGTGGGTCACCATTCCTCCCACTGACGCCAATGGTGGGTCACCATTCCTCCCACTGATGCCAATGGTGGGTCACCATTCCTTCCACTGACACCAATGATGGGTCACCATTCCTCCCACTGACGCCAATGGTGGGTCACCATTCCTCCCACTGACACCAATGATGGGTCACCATTACTCCCACTGACACCAATAATGGGTCACCATTCCTCCCACTGACGCCAATGGTGGGTCACCATTCCTCCCACTGACACCAATGATGGGTCACCATTCCTCCCACTGACGCCAAGAGTGGGTCACCATTCCTCCCACTGACACCAATGATGGGTCACCATTCCTCCCACTGACGCCAATGATGGGTCACCATTCCTCCCACTGACGGCAATGGTGGGTGACCATTCCTCCCACTGACGCCAATGATGGGTCACCATTCCTCCCACTGACACCAATGATGGGTCACCATTCCTCCCACTGACACCAATGGTTGGTCACCATTCCTCCCACTGACACCAATGATGGGTCACCATTCCTCCCACTGACACCAATGGTTGGTCACCATTCCTCCCACTGACACCAATGGTGGGTCACCATTCCTCCCACTGACACCAATGATGAGGCACTATTCCTGGTACCAATGATGGGCAGTATTCCTCCCATGGACACCAAATATGCATTGTTTATTCCCCCGGACGCAAGGACAATTTCTACTCTCAATGGCCACAGTCCGGGCCCCCTAAAGTCTGAAGGACAGTAAACTGGCCCTTTTTTTAAAAAAAATTGGTGACCCCTGGGCTAGTGCATTGTTGGTTCACTAATGCCTTGTTTCCACTGCACGGAACGGTTCGGGTCAGTAAACTCGGAGCGGTTCGAATGGGACCGGTCTATTCCCGTGAGTGTTTCCACTGCAAATCGGACCGTCAGGGACCATTCAGGTTTTAGAAAAAATTCCTAGCGCGTCCACCAATCAGTGAGATGTATTTGTAGGTCTGCCCTAATGGAACCGTTCCACTCTCTCTGGACCCTCATCTGAAGCAGGACCCTTGCTGGTGCGGTACGGTTCGCTTTTTTGGCACACTTTCATAATGGAAACACCCAAAATAGCGAACCGTACCGAACCGTACCGAACCGATCCGCTCAGTGGAAACGAGGCATTACCTTTCCCTTCTAAATGTTTTTTTCTTTGTTATGAATTTCTCACTTCCTGTTCCTCCTCAGTAAGCTTGCCACCATCATCCGAGCTGTTCTGGCTGGGGGTTAGTCAGCGTGCTCGCCCCCTCCCTTGGGACTACATCCCTGCGGGGAGACACGGGTTTACATCTAATTTAAGCCAATTATTACTAATTAAATGGATTCCAAGAGATGGGAAATCGGGGTTTGGGTCTCTCACCTCTGTGGTGGTTCCATCTCTCGGGGAGGTGTTGGGTTTTGTGGAGCTTCCTCTTATCTCTCTGGTCTTATCAATTGATCACATTGCACATCAGATAGAACGGGAACTCAAGGCAGAAGCAAATCACTCGCTGAGCCACCAGATGGACCAATCAGAGAAATAATTGGGCAGATGTGGGTTGTGATCCGGTTGTCTTATAGGGCCCCATTGGTTGGTAATGTTTTTTCTTATTTCTGTTCTCAGATGATTCACAGAAGTCTCACAAGATCTGTATCCTGCTGAAGTCAGTGGGGCTCGTGGCAATTCTACTGACTGCCCTAGTCGGCTATCTGTGTGCCAAAATCTGTGAGTGAAAGCCGAAACCGCGGACCTCTCCGGTGTGACCCGCCCATAGTGCGGCCATCAGAACTCACCGGGAAATGTCCACATGGCCGAAAAACCTCCAGAACCTTTCAAGTTATATCTGACATGGCGGAACTTCCAAAATACCAACCGGCTCCAATACACTTCTGAGGAAATGTTCAGCACTGAGTGGAATATCGCCCTCCTATATGGGAGTGTCTGCAATGCCCTCAGCTGGGGCTGGACTGGGTCAAAAATTTGGCCCTGGACTTCATCCAGACTGGAAGACTTTGATTTTGAGTGTCCCCCTTGTATCAAAGTGTCGCCCATCACTGTCCCCCTTGTATCAGAGTGTTCTCCTTGCATCAGAGTGTCCCCCATCAGAGTATCCCCCCTTGCATCATAATGCCGCCCATCAGAGTGCCCCCCCTTGCATCAGTGCCCCCCATCAGAATTTCCCTTGCATCAGAGTGTCCCCCATCAGTGTCCTCCTTGCATCAGTGTCCCCCCGTGCATCAGAGTGTCCTCCATCAGAGTCCCCCTTGCATCAGAGTGTCCTCCATCAGAGTCCCCCTTGCATCAGAGTGTCATCCATCAGAGTCCCCCTTGCATCAAAGTATCCCCCCCTTGCATCAGAATGTCCCCCCTTATCCCAGCCCCCCCTTGCATCAGAGTTTCCCTTGCATCACAGTGTCCCCCCTTGCATCAGAGTTTCCCTTGCATCAGCGAGTCCCCCATCAGTGTGTCTCCCTTGTATCAGAATGTCCCTCCCTGCATTAGAGAGTCCCCCCCCCCCCTCATCAGAGAGTCCCCCATCAGAGTGTCTCTCTTGCATCAGAGTGTCCCTCCCTGCATTAGAGAGTCCCCTCTTGCATTAGCGTGTCCCCCCCCCCCCCCCCTGCATCAGAGAGTCACCCTTGCATCAGAGTTTCCCCCCTCCCACATGTACTCACTCACAGCTCTCCAGAATGTAGGCAGCATCATTCCTCTCTCCAGTCATGTGTCAAGTAACAAGGGATAGGGGAGAGAGGAAGGAAATTCTGCCGGCTCTCTATCTCCCCCTGCGGGCTGGAGGGAGCATTAAGGCGAATACTCACTCCAGGAAGTTAAGGCAGCTGCTCCTCCTAACAGGAGTGAAATCGCAATCACTCACTGTCAGAGAGAAGCGGCTCCAGGACTGCACCTGACCGCCCCGCTGAGCAATCGGCCCACCGGGAAACTCCCGGTAGTCCTGAAGGCCAGTACATGCCTGCCCTCAGCACCTTATTCCAATATTCTAATAATGTTTTCATCAGCACAACTCAGGCCCCATACACACGATCGGATATATCCGATGAAAACGGTCCGCGGACCATTTCCATCGGATATGTCCGATCGGGAGTTTGATCCGATGGCGTGTACACACCATCGGATCAAATTCCCCGCCGCCGGACGGCGCGGTGACGTGGCGATGACGCGGCGGTGACGTTGACGCCGCCGCGTCACCGCTACGTCACCGCACCAGGAAGTAAAACACTTCCGCGCATGCGCCGAATCCATTCGGCAGCGGCGCGGCGGTGGTGGGAGCCGACATGTCTGCTGGTAAGTGTATTAACCAGCAGACATGTCGGGCGGACAGATTCCCACCGGATAGATTTCAAAGCTTGCTTTGAAATCTGTCGGGTGGAGAAATCTGTCCGCTAGCCCATACACACGAGCGGAGATGTCTGCTGAAACGGTCCATCGGACCGTTTTCAGCGGACATATCCCCTCGTGTGTACGCGGCCTCAGAGAGAGTAATACCATGGAAGGTAATAATGATCCTGAGGGCAGCACATCAGTCAATAATAAAAATCCCCTGGTGGGCGGGGCCTCCTCATTATATGCCTGTAGTAATCATCCTAATCTACAACTATAGATCCCAATCTCTCTGCAGCCAATGAGATGCCCGTGTCCATCAAATGATGTGTTTCCTCTGTTGCTACCTAGAAGGGCATTAGTCTAAACACAGGGGCCACTTCCCGACACCAAAAAAAAAAAAGACGGAGATGAATGACCAGAGCTGTGGACACAGATTTCACCGACTGAGGACACCTTTCCCTTTAATGCCCCTCTGGAGATAGGAGATGATGGCTGTGCCCAGCACTTGGGATATGAGATTTCATTGTGTGTCATTGCTGGAGACTGTAAGGCCTCGTACACACGAGGCAATCGATTTGTTCAAAACGGTCTGTCCGACCGATTTGAACAAATCTGTCTGCTGGCATTTTGGTTTGCTCGCGTGTACACATGAGCAAACCAAAATCCCCGCCAGCAGACACCGCGCTGACGTGTCGGTGACGTTGACGCCGCCACGTCACCGCACCAGGAAGTAAAACACTTCCGCGCATGCGTCGAAATCATTCGGCGCGTGTGCAAGAAGACATGTCTGCTGGTTAGCATACTAACCAGCAGACATGTCGGGCGGACGGGTTCCCACCCGACAGATTGATAAGCATGCTTTGAAATCTGTCGGGTGGCCAAATCCGTCGGCTCGCCCGTACACATGATCGAATCTGTTTGCTGGGACGGTCGGGCCGACCGTTTCCAGTAGACAGATTTGATCGTGTGTACGAGGCCTAAGACAATTCTGCCACATTGTGGTTTTGTTGAGGTCATGGTGGAGCTGTAGGGATCACCGGAGAGAATGTAAAAAAGAAAAGTAATAATAATAATATGCAATAAAATGTATCGGTAAAATAATATTGTATGATGCTCCACCCACAATAACAGATGATGTGTATGTGTGTCTGGAGTTCCAATCACAGCAAGGTGTGCGGAGAGTGAGAAGAAACACGGAGGGTAAAACACAGAAATGACTTTATTATAAAACAAACTTCGACATTTAATAACATTAAATGTAAAACGTGATAAATAACATTGTGATGATAAATAAAAGAACAAAACGGACAGCGCAATCCTGGAGACAGCATGACCCCAGAGACAGAGGTTAGGGTGGCCCCAGGAAGAGAGAGCACAGTGACCCCCAGAGACGGAGGACAGCGCAATCCTGGAGACAGCATGACCCCAGAGACAGAGGTTAGGGTGGCCCCAGGAAGAGAGAGCACAGTGTGACACCAGAGACAGAGGTTAGGGTGGCCCCAGGAAGAGAGAGCACAGTGTGACCCCAGAGATGGAGGACACCACGATCCTGGAGACAGCCTCACCCCAGAAAATGAGGACAGCATGACCCTGGAGACAGTGTGATCCTAGAGACAGCTTGACCCTAGAGATGGAGGACACCATGATCCTGGAGACAGCCTGACCCCAGAAATAGAGGACAGCATGACCCTAGAGACAGCCTGACAGCAGAGATGGAGGACATCACAATCCTGGAGACAGCCTGACCTCAGAGACAGAGGACAGTCTGACCCTAGAGACAGCATGAAATCAGAGACACCTTGACCCTAGAGATGGAGGACACCAGGATCCTGGAGACAGAGGACAGTCTAACCCTAGAGACAGCATGACCTCAGAGACAGCATGACCCTAATAACAGCCTGACCCCAGAGACAGAGGACAGCATGACCCCAGAGAACAGAATGGCCCTGGAGAGAGGTCTGACTACAGAGGCAGAGCACACTGTGACCCCAGGGGACAGAGCCCTGGAGACAACATGGCCCCGGAGACAGTCCCGACTCCAGAGAACATGACCTTAGAGACAGCATGATACCAAAAACGAAGGTCATCCTGACCCCGCAGAGGGAGGGCAGTATGACCTCATAGACGGATCCTCACCGCTCTACAGGGGATGGAAAGGAGGGTGGGGGAGGGGGTTTAAGGTAATATGGTAAAGGAAAAATGTCTGCTCTTCAGTCTAAGAGCTTAAATAGTAGCCAACATAAAGACACTATACAGTACACAGTTATAGATGTTCCAGGTATGTGGTTCAACCAGAAAACCAACACCACAAGGATATAGATACACAAATGTGACCTCCATCTCAATGCTCGTAGGTGGAACTCCCCAGACAGAGGAATAAGGTCGGTATCGCTCATACGATGTATAACTCCAGGGGGTGGTCGCCCAAAGCCTCATCTCACAGGTCCCGTTTATGTCTGCAGATTACTTCCATGTATCTCTAGATGCCTTTAATGCGACACTAAACTAAAAAATGTATAAATTATATTCCAGTGTGTATCCTTAAAATTTAAAAGTCCCTTCTCAGCCTCCTCCAGATCCCTTTTATTGGTGCTTTGATGTGACTTCCTGTTAGAGGGTGGCTACCTTCCTTCTCCATAGTCCCGCTATACTGTATGGGGGAATGTAGCCAGACTCTCCCAAGATGGACTATGGACTCCGACGAGGCAGAAAAACACAGGAAGAAACAGTTTCATGAAAAACAGATGACAAAAAGCAAAAAGTAAAAAAATTTGGCCCGGATTCACAAAGCACTTATTTCCAGATACGTCGCGTAAGTACAAATATGCGCCGTCGTATTTGTGCGCCGGACCCACAAACTTATATACGCCTAAAAACAGACTTCATCCCACCGACGCAACTTGCCTACGCCGGCGTAAAGTTGGGCGCATATTTACGCTGGATGCATTCGGCGCTCCCATTGATTTTCTATTCAAATATGCTAATGAGGGAGATACACCGATTCACGAACGTACTTGCGCCCGGTGCATGATTTAATTGGTTTGCGCAAGTTTTACGTCCGGCGTAAGGTTTTTCCCCATAGATGAGGCGCAACCCATGCAAAGGTATGGACCAGGGAACACAAGCCTACGTATTGTACGTTGGACGTCTGTGAATGTGGGCCGACGTGAGTCTGGCTGGGCGTAGGTTACGTTAACGGTGTGATCCGGCGTATCTTAGGCAGTTGTTCCGACGTGGTTGTGCGCATGCGCACGGGGATACATCCACGTCTCGACGCATGCGCAGTTCGTTTTAAGTACTTGTCTGGTGCCCGGCCCATCATTTGCATGGGGTCACGCTTCATTAGCATGGATCACGCCCACTTCTACTTACGCCTACGAAATATACGCTACGTCAGCGCAGAGTTGGGAGCAATAGCTTGCTAAATTCAGTGCATGCCTCTCCGCGCTGCGACGGCGTAAATATGCTCCCATCTCTGTGAATCCGGGCCATTGTTTTTGTTTTCAAACTTGTCCCTCTCCTTTTGTTTATAGCGCAAGAAATAAAAAAAAAACAGCAGAGGTGATCAAATACCACAAAAAGAAAGCTCTATTTTTTGGGTACAGTGTTGCATGTTGCAATGTGCGCAATTGTCATTCAAAGTGTGACAGCACTGAAAGCTGAAAAATGGCCTGGGCAGGAAGGGGGTGAAAGTGCCCATGTAGGCAAGTGGTTAAAGAAAATTCACCCCCCACTCCATAGGAAGATGTCGTCGATAGATCTCCACTAATAGACTAAACTAGGGTGAGATATACCATGAAATGACCTCCTCTTCCCACATTTCCATAAATAAATTGGCAATGCTGGGCCTTTTCTTTCCCCATGACATTAATGGCGTCTCTGTCTGCAGACATAAGCGGGACCTATGAAGAGGAAACCGGTGGTGGTGGGATAAGCTTGAGCTTTGTTAGGGGGTTGAGAAATGGAACATCCTTGGATGGTATCCCTCTGAACTTACAGAAATGAGGTCAGTATGTGGTGTTGTTACCATCCAAGGATGTTCCATTTCTCCACCACTAACAAAGCTCCAGCTTATCCCACCGCCACTGGTGCCTCTTCATAGGTCCCGCTTATGTCTGTAGATAGAGATGCCATTAAAAGTGTGAAGAGGTCATTTTATGGAATATCTCACCCTAATTTAGTCCATTGGTGGGGATCTATCGACGACATCTTCTTCCTATGATGTGGGGATGTATTTTCTTTAAAAGGTCAGTTCACCTTCATAAATTGGCAATGCTGGGCCCATTGCCTTTTCTTTTCCCATGACATTAATGGCATGTCTGTCTGTCCACAATTATAAGCGGGGCCAAGCGACTGCCTATCTGTAGACAGAGACGCCATTATTGTCATGGGAAAAAGAAAAGGCAATGGGCCCAGCATTGCCAATTTATGAAGGTGAACTGACCTTTTAAAGAAAATTCATCCCCACTTCATAGGAAGATGTCGTCGATAGATCCCCACCAATAGACTAAACTAGGGTGAGATATACCATAACATGACCTCCTCTTCCCACTTTTCCATAAATAGTCAATGCTGGGCCCACTAACTTTTCTTTTCCCATGACATTAATGGCGTCTCTGTCTACAGACATAAGCGGGACCTATGAAGAAGCACTGGTGGTGGTTGGATAAGCTGGATCTTTGTTAGGGTTTGAGAAATGGAACATCCTTGGATGGTAACCCTCTGGACTTAGAGAAATTAGGTCAGTATGTGGTGCATAAGTCCAGAGGGTTACCATCCAAGGATGTTCCATTTCTCCACCACTAACAAAGCTCCAGCTTATCCCGCCACCAGGCAGTTTCTACAGACAGGCAGTCGCTTAGTCCCGCTTATATCTGTAGACAGAGACGCCATTATGGTCATGGAAAAAGAAAAGGTAATGGGCCCAGCATTTCCAATTAATGAAGGTGAACTGACCTTTTAAAGAAAATTCATCCCCATACCATAGGAAGAAGATGTCATCGATAGATCCCCACCAAGACTAAACTAGAATGAGATATTCCATAAAATGACCTCTTCAAACTTTTCTATTAATAAATTGGCCATGCTGGGCCCAATGCCTTTTCTTTTCCCATGACATTGATGGCGTCTCTGTCTACAGACATAAGCGGGACGTATGAAGAGGCACTGGTGGCGGTGGGATAAGCTGGAGCTTTGTGGTGGAGAGATGGAACATCCTTGGATGGTAACCCTCTGGACTTATACACCACATACTGACCTCATTTCTCTATTGGGGTCAATAGGTCTAGACTAGGGGTCTAAAACTGGCGGTCCTCCAGCTGTTGCAAACCTACAAGTCCCATCATGCCTCTGCCTGTTTGGGAGTCATGCTTGTAACTGTCAGCCTTGCAATGACTCATGGGACTTGTAGTTCTGCAACAGCTAGAGGGTGGCCAATTTGAGACCCCAGGTCTAGGGAGTTACAATCATGACCAAGGTGGAGGTGACATTTGTGTGTAGACCTTCTTGGTGTTGAAGCGTCACATACCCGGATGTAATATAGATGTAGGGGTGCAGGTTGCATAGAGGGGTCCTAGGTTGGAGGGGTGCAGGTTGCAGAGAGGAGGGTTCTCCTCCCTCTTCCAGCTCTTCTTTTGGTGTTAAAGCACCACATTCTCTTGAAGGTAATATGGATGTGGGAGTTCAGGTCAAAATGGAGGGGGTCCTATGTTGGAGGAAAGGTTGCAGGGGGGGGGGGGTTGTTCTCCCCATTCAAGCTCTTCTTTTGGTGAGGTAAAAGCTAGACATCTTTCCAGGTCTTCACCCCTGTCTGGTCTCCATTGTGAGGGTGCCCCCCGCTTCCTGTCCTATGTATCACAGCATGACCAGGTGTCACCAAAACAGGAAGTGAAGGGACAGAGACAACAATAAAAAGCTGGCAAAGCTTCTGTCCCCTCATTGTTTATTACTGTAAGTGTCCCAGCTGGATTTCTGGTCATTGTGACGGGACAGGAAGTGGGAGGAAATCCTTACCAAAATGTATCACCTGGCAGAGATGCTAACCCTCCTCCACTCTATAGCTGGAGTTCTAGTTTAAAAGTCACTGCGATCAGCTACGGAGCACATGATTTGAGGGCGGGGGAGGAGAAAAGAGCGGAGGGATGTGAACTCCAGGAGTGCATAAAGTCTCAGAACATGGCCGTCTGCAGCTCTCGCTTAAACAGCCCCTCGAAGTTGAGGTCGCCCCCCATTAGTTCTTCTTCCAGGTCGTCCAACGCCCACTGATGATCCGTCAGCTCCAGAGCCTCCCACTCCGTCTGTGCAGAAAGGTGACCAGAGAACACGTGTCACCGGAGGGGGAAAAAAACACACGGAGTGGTGTGCAGTGTGTGGTATATGGGGTGAGGTGGGTGATGGGTAGTGCAGTATAAGGGGTGTGGTGGGTGATGGGTAGTGCAGTGTGTAGTATAGGGGGTGTGGTGGGTAGTGCAGTGTATTTTATATAGGGTGTGTTGGATTTTGGGTGGTGCAGTAGGTAGTATATAGAGCAGTGATGGTGACCCTCGGCACCCCAGATGATTTGGAACTACATTTCCCATGATGCTCAACTACACTGCAAAGTGCTTGAGCATCATGGGAAATGTAGTTCCAAATCATCTGGGGTGCCAAAGTTCACCATCACTGATATAGGGGATTGGGTGGTGCAGTAGATAGTATATAGGTTGTGGCGGATGTTGGGTGGGGTAGTAGGTAGTATATAGGGTGTGGTGGATGTTGGTGGAGCAGTAGGTAGTATATAGGGTGTGGTGGATGTTGGTGGAGCAGTAGGTAGTATATAGGGTGTGGTGGATGTTGGGTGGAGCAGTAGGTAGTATATAGGGTGTGGTGGATGTTGGGTGGAGCAGTAGGTAGTATATAGGGTGTGGCGGATGTTGGGTGGTGCAGTAGGTAGTATATAGGGTGTGGCGGATGTTGGGTGGTGCAGTAGGTAGTATATAGGGTGTGGCGGATGTTGGGTGATGCAGTAGGTAGTATATGGGGTGTGGCGGATGTTGGGTGGTGCAGTAGGTAGTATATGGGGTGTGGCGGATGTTGGGTGGTACAGTAGGTAGTATATGGGGTGTGGCGGATGTTGGGTGGTACAGTAGGTAGTATATGGGGTGTGGCGGATGTTGGGTGGTACAGTAGGTAGTATATGGGGTGTGGCGGATGTTGGGTGGTGCAGTAGGTAGTATATGGGGTGTGGCGGATGTTGGGTGGTACAGTAGGTAGTATATGGGGTGTGGCGGATGTTGGGTGGTGCAGTAGGTAGTATATGGGGTGTGGTGGATGTTGGGTGGTACAGTAGGTAGTATATGGGGTGTGGCGGATGTTGGGTGGTACAGTAGGTAGTATATGGGGTGTGGCGGATGTTGGGTGGTGCAGTAGGTAGTATATGGGGTGTGGCGGATGTTGGGTGGTACAGTAGGTAGTATATAGGGTGTGGTGGATGTTGGGTGGTGCAGTAGGTAGTATATGGGGTGTGGTGGATGTTGGGTGGTGCAGTAGGTAGTATATAGGGTGTGGTGGATGTTGGGTGGTGCAGTAGGTAGTATATAGGGTGTGGTGATGTTGGGTGGTACAGTAGGTAGTATATGGGGTGTGGCGGATGTTGGGTGGTGCAGTAGGTAGTATATAGGGGTGTGGTGGGCAGTTCAATGTGCAGTAAGAATAGAGACAGCACAATGACAGCGATGACAAATGTCACATCAATTGTAAATTTTACCTTAAAAGCTTTGTTGGTGTCGGCCGGCATCGCCATGGCAGCTCCGGTCATCTGTTCCTGCATGACGCGGGATTGGTCAGCGGCTGGAACGTCAGATACACAAATCATTATAGGAACCCAATGCTGAGAGATATATATAGAAGCTGTCTCATTGTTGACTTCCTGAAACTGCTCTGTGCCTGGCTGCTTCTGGTTTCAATGACTGCAGGGAAGCTGGAGGAGGGGGAATAGAAGAGGGAGGGGCCTGACTAAATGATAGGCCCCCCTGCTGAGTGGCAGAGGGCAATGGGACAGTTGTGGGTGACCGGCGGAGTGGAAGAGACAGTCGTGGGTGACCGGCGGAGTGGAAGAGACAGTCGTGGGTGACCGGCGGAGTGGAAGAGACAGTCGTGGGTGACAGGCGGAGTGGAAGAGACAGTCGTGGGTGACAGGCGGAGTGGAAGAGACAGTCGTGGGTGACCGGCGGAGTGGAAGAGACAGTCGTGGGTGACCGGCGGAGTGGAAGAGACAGTCGTGGGTGACCGGCGGAGTGGAAGAGACAGTCGTGGGTGACCGGCGGAGTGAAAGAGACAGTCGTGGGTGACCGGCGGAAGGGACGCGACAGGCGGCTGAGCGGCGGAAGGGACGCGACAGGCGGCTGAGCGGCGGAAGGGACGGGACAGGCGGCTCAGCGGCGGAAGGGACGGGACAGGCGGCTGAGCGGCGGAAGGGACGCGACAGGCGGCTGAGCGGCGGAAGGGACGCGACAGGCGGCTGAGCGGCGGAAGGGACGCGACAGGCGGCTGAGCGGCGGAAGGGACGCGACAGGCGGCTGAGCGGCGGAAGGGACGCGACAGTCGTGGGTGACCGGCGGAAGGGACGCGACAGGCGGCTGAGCGGCGGAAGGGACGGGACAGGCGGCTGAGCGGCGGAAGGAAGTAAAATTGGGGGAGGAGCAGTCCATGCAAGCCTTTCTTACCGTTATCCTGCCCAAGGATCAGAGAGTAGATGCTTCTTAAGCCAAAGACATTGAGGAAGTACCAGGAGGCGGAGCTCACCCTGTGAAAACAAAGAGGAGGAGTCACATGGCAGCTGACATCACTGTGTGAAGGCGGTAAACGTATTTATATCCGTCACAATGGTCTGATATCAGGGATAAGAGATAAATCAGAAATCCTCCTCTAGTTCTCTCAGAACTCTACACCCAGGACAACCGAAATTAGCTGCTACTGACGCCGTACAGCTCTGGAGTTGGCGAGAATCTTCGGTGTCCGCTGTACACAATCATGGAAATGTTCATCACCGGCGAGTGAAGCCTCCTGTCATCAGGCCGTTCACTTCAAGTGGTTTTTGGATACTTATATAAGTCTGAGTTGATTTTCATACAAGTCAATGGAAATATAAAACCAGCAATAAGCAGGTCAACTGCAGGTCAGAGAGGTCAACTGCAGGTCACATCCACCTGCCAATGAATTGTAAATGACCTCTGAAGCTTCTCAAACAAGGTCATCAATACCAGGCGAAGCCGGCCCAAGCTGGCCCTTATAGAGCATATCATGGCCAGAGATCAATTTTATATTTGGAGTTCTTTTTCTACTTTTGTTTGATCCCTCCCCAAATCTGTAGACCTTTCTTAATGTCTGTAAATACTAATCCCCCCCCCCCCCCCCCCTGCACACCAGCTGTCTATCTGAATTTCCCACAATTCTTTCTGCTCACCACGAGGCGTCCAGAGAAAGCAGTTCGATTCCCTGCTGCAGCATCGGTTTGAAGCGAAGAGTCAGTGGAAACGGGACCTTCGCTGAAACACAAGACAAAGAAACCATCAAACAACAATCATTATCACCCCCCAACCATCACATCCACCATCCCCCCCAACATACAACCGCCATCATCCACACCATCCTTGTACAACTACCGAAATCCATCCCCATATCCCCGACCGTCATTGTACAACCGCCACCGTTCACCCCATATCTCCGACCGTCATTGTACAACCGCCATTGTCTATTCCAACCGTTATATTATACGACCGCCATTGTCTACCCCATATCTCTGACCGTCATTGTACAACTGCCACTGTTCACCCCATATCCCCGACCGTCAGTGTACAACCTCCATTGTCCATTCCAACTGTTATAATATATGACCGCCACTGTCCACCTATATCCCCGACTGCCATTGTACAACCGCCATTGTCCATTCCAACTGTTATATTATACGGCCACCATTGTTCACCCCATATCCCCGACCGTCATTGTACAACTGCCATTGTCCATTCCAACCGTAATATTATACGACCGCCATTGTTCACCCCATACCCAAGACCATCCTTGTACAATCACCTTCTTTATCCCCAGGTCCCCAACATACCACCTTCATCATCCACCCCATATCCCTGACCATCATTGTACAACGGCCATTGTCCATTCCAACCATTATATTATACGACTACCATTGTTCAGCTCATATCCAAGACGGTCGGTCGTTGTACACCTGCCTTCATCCACCTCATATCCCTGACTGTCATTGTACAACCGCCTTCGTCCACCCCATATCCCTGACCATCATTGTACAACCACCATTGTCCATCCCAACCATTATATTGTACGACCGTCATTGTCCACCCCATATCCCCGACTGTCATTGTACAACTGCCATCATCCCCTCATATCACCAACCATAATTGTACAGCCATCATCATTGTCCCCAACATACAACCGTCATCATCTACCCCATATCCCTGACCGCCATCATTACCCCCCCCCCCCCAATCCGTGTATAACCTCCATTATCACCTCCCTCCACACTTTGCAACCATCTCTAGACAACCGCCATCATCACCCTCCAATCCCACCTCTTACTTGTCACAAACCCAGAGAAGGTCATGTTGATCCATCCACCGATGAGGATCATGGGCAGCACATTGGTGACGTTCCCCTTCATCATGTCTGTCAGCATGGTGGGATCTGGAAGAGAAGTCACGTGGTTATTACTGGGTGAATGGGATAAGAGGGGGGGCACAACATACACTGTCATCACAATACCATACCCGTCATGGGAGAGGGTGGCACCACCTTCCTCTTGGTCTTTTTGAAGAAGCCATCCTCTGCATTGTTGAAGAAGAATTTCCTCATGAGGAAGGACTGGGAATATAGAAGAGGATGAATATGTCTGGGTGGAGGAGAAAGTCTGAAGCTCCAGAATTTCTGAGCTCACATTGGACAGTATACGGCACAATCATTGGCTCTTACCTGCTTCGAAATGTATTTTCCATTTTCTCTGAGGACTCTGCTGCGGATCAGAACCTGACTGGAAGACAAAAGAGAGAGGACAACCATGAGAGCTTTATAGGAGGGAAGGGAACTCCATAGAGATACAAGAACCAGTATGTAGGGGAAGGCAACTGAAGGGAGATACAAGGAGCAGTGTGATGGGGAAGTACGGGAAGTAGTATAATAGGGGAACACCAGGAAGTTATGGTGAGCAGTATGATGGCGGACTCTAGGAAGATACGGGAAGCAGTACGATGGGAAGGGTAACTCCAGGGAGTAGTATGATGGAGAAAGGTACTCCCTAGAGATACTTGGCGTAGCATGATGGGGGAAGAGAACTCTAGGAAGATACAGGCAATGGTATGATGGGGGAACTGTGAGGAGATGCGGGGAGCAGTATGATGGGGGAGACACTGGGGAGACATTGGGAGAGGTATGATGGGGGAACTCTTGGGGGAGACATTGGGAGAGGTATGATGGGGGAGAGGGGGGGGGCATTGGGCAAGGTATAATGGAGGGAATTCTGAAAGATATGGGGTGGAGTGTGATGGGGGAGACACTGGGGAGACATTGGGAGAGGTATGATGGGGGAGAGACATTGGGAGAGGTATGATGGGGGAACTCTTGTGGGAGGCATGATGGGGGAACTCTTGGGGGAGGCATTGGGAGAGGTATGATGGGGGAGAGGGGGGGGGCATTGGGCAAGGTATGATGGAGGGAATTCTGAAAGATATGGGGTGGAGTGTGATGGGGGAGACACTGGGGAGACATTGGGAGAGGTATGATGGGGGAGAGACATTGGGAGAGGTATGATGGGGGAACTCTTGGGGGAGACATTGGGAGAGGTATGATGGGGGAGAGGGGGGGGGGGGCATTGGGCAAGGTATGATGGAGGGAATTCTGAAAGATATGGGGTGGAGTGTGATGGGGGAGACACTGGGGAGACATTGGGAGAGGCATGATGGGGGAGAGGGGGCATTGGGCAAGGTATGATGGAGGGAATTCTGAAAGATATGGGGTGGAGTGTGATGGGGGAGACACTGGGGAGACATTGGGAGAGGCATGATGGGGGAACTCTTGGGGGAGACATTGGGAGAGGTATGATGGGGGAACTCTTGGGGGAGACATTGGGAGAGGTATGATGGGGGAGAGGGGGGGGGGCATTGGGCAAGGTATGATGGAGGGAATTCTGAAAGATATGGGGTGGAGTGTGATGGGGGAGACATTGGGAGAGGTATGATGGGGGAGAGACATTGGGAGAGGTATGATGGGGGAACTCTTGGGGGAGGTATGATGGGGGAACTCTTGGGGGAGACATTGGGAGAGGTATGATGGGGGAGAGGGGGGGGGGCATTGGGCAAGGTATGATGGAGGGAATTCTGAAAGATATGGGGTGGAGTGTGATGGGGGAGACACTGGGGAGACATTGGGAGAGGTATGATGGGGGAGAGACATTGGGGGAGGTATGATGGGGAAACTCTTGGGGGAGACATTGGGAGAGGTATGATGGGGGAGAGACATTGGGAGAGGTATGATGGGGGAGAGACATTGGGAGAGGTATGATGGGGGAACTCTTGGGGGAGGTATGATGGGGGAACTCTTGGGGGAGACATTGGGAGAGGTATGATGGGGGAGAGGCATTGGGCAAGGTATGATGGAGGGAATTCTGAAAGATATGGGGTGGAGTATGATGGGAAAGGGAAATACAGCCGGATAATTGGAGAAGTTTGATGGGGAAAAATAAAAGTGATGAAGTGCGGCGCTCAAAAGATATAAATAAGTGAATGAATAAAATGTACTGTCCGAGTAAACTAACCAATTGGGTGGCACCGATATACTGGCTGAGATGAACACACAGTAAATAATAAATGGCGATCAAACTGATACTGAAACCACAAGAACCAAGACAATTGATGCACAAAAACAAAAGACCAAGTAATCTGGGGAAATTAAAATAGTGATAAATGTGAAACTATAATAAACATCAAAAGTGACAATAAACCGAGTGTGTTGGGTGAACAAGTGCATATAAAGTCCCCTGAGATGAAAGTGACGGTATAATTGGTTTGTAGATAATCCACCACCATGAAGATCAAAAGCTTCCCAAATGTGTTGGACCCAAGCGAGGCTCACGCCCGATGAGTCTGTTCTATTAGGAGCCGTGCTTCTCTCTGGGTGTGACACACCAACAAGCCCGTTCCACTCATAGGGCGTGAGCCTCGCTTGGGTCCAACTCCTTTGGGAAGCCTTTGATCTTCAGGTTGGTGGATTATCTACAGACAACCAATTATACCGTCACTTTCATCTCAGGGGAATATTTGGACTTTATATTTACTTGTTCACCCAACACACTCGGTTTATTGTCACTTTTGATGTTTATCCCTTTCCCGGCGAGCATACGCAGATATGCGTCCTCGGCTTTCGGGGGTTATACCTGGACGACGCCCGCAGCTGCAGGCATCACCCCGGTGTCATTTTGTAGAGCCGGCGATTGGCTATCCAGGGATAACAACCAATGTGGCTAAAAGCTGCTTAGTTGTTATCCCGGAGGAGTGGGAGGGGACATCCCCCGCTGCCTCCGCCGCCGCTCTTACCTGGCCTCCAGTAAAAAATAAATCAAAAGTAAAGTTAGCCCAATTTTTTTTTGTATAATGTGAAAGATGATGTTACGCCGAGTAAATAGATACCAAGCATGTCACGCTTTATAATTGCGCACACTCGTGGCATGGCGACAAACTACGATACCTAAAAATCGCCATGAGCGACGCTTTAAACTTTTTCTACGGTTACCAAGTTAGAGTTACAGAGGAGGTCTAGTGCTAGAATTATTGCTCTCGCTCCCGTTTTCATATGCGGGTGCGACATCCGTATGCGGTTTCTTTGTTGCGCGAGCTCGCGGGGAGGGGGCGCTTAAAAAAAAACCACTTATAATATTAAATTGTGTTTTTTTTTTTTTTTACATTTTGATCACTTTTATTGCTGCCACAAGAAATGTAAACATCCCTTGTGACAGTAATAGGTGGTGACAGGTACTCTTTATGGAGGGATCGGAGGTCTAAAAGACCCCCAATCCCTCCTTTGCACTTCAAAGTATTCAGATCGCCAAAAACGGCGATTCTGAATACTGTATTAAATCCGGCGCCATTGGCAGCCGAGTAACTCGGAAGTGACGTCATGACGTCGCTTCCGCGTTTACATTGAAGAGACTGAATCAAAGGCGTTTACGGCTTCGTTTCAGTCTGCGCCTAGACACCGGAGGCGACGGATCGGGTCTCCTGGTGGTGAGGGAGGCCCTATCAGAGACGGCGGAGGAGGGGGATGTCCACTCCCGCTCCTCCGGCATAACAACCGAGTGGCTTTTAGCCACATCGGTGGTTATCCCTGGATAGCCAATCGCCGGCTCTAAACTACGGTACCGGGATGATGCCTGCGGGCATCATCCCGGTATAACCCCCGAAAGCCGAGGACGCATATCTGCGTGCGCTCGGCGGGAAAGGGGTTAATAAGAACACTTACCTGTCCTAGTCGCGCGCGATGTCGGTCCCCCGACGGCGATCGCTCGGTCCTGGCGCCTCCATCCTCACTAAGGGAAACAGGAAGTGAAGCCGTCCATTTCCTACTGCGCATGCGCGACTCACGCGGTCCTTTGTGAATGGGCCGCTGCCTCCTGGGATACGCACAGTTCCAAGAAGGCACCGCGCCCCATTCACCAGAAGACACCGCGATGGAGGACGAGGCAGAAGATCCACCGCAGTGGAAGGAGAGGCAGAACAGCTATTTCCACATAGCAACAGCCCTTTCAGGCGAGTATAACATTATTTATTTATTTTTTTTGGGGGGGGGGGACTCCACTTTAAAGGGGTTGTAAATTTTTTTTTTTTTAAATATCTTCCTTTACCTCAGTGCAGTCCTCCCTCATATACCTCACCCTTCCATTTTGCTTTTAAATGTCCTTATTTCTTCTGAGAAATCCTCACTTCCTGTTCTTCTGTCAGTAACTCCACACAGTAATGCGAGGCTTTCTCCCTGGTGTGGAGTGTCGTGCTCGCCCCCCTCCCTTGGACTACAGGAGAGTCAGGATGCTCTCTACGTTGCAGATAAAGGAGCTGTGTGTTAGTGGGGGTCCTGACTCTCCTGTAGTCCAAAGGAGGGGGCGAGCACGACACTCCACACCAGGGAGAAAGCCTCGCATTACTGTGTGGAGTTAAGGTTCCACTCAATAATAATAATTATTACTGTATATACTCGAGTATAAGCCGAGATTTTTTGTGTGCTGAAAATGCCCCCCATGGCTTATACACAAGTCACCTTTTTTGCGTCCGATTTCCCGGACAGTAATGCGAGGCTTTCTCCCTGGTGTGGAGTGTCATTCTCGCCTCCTCCCTTGGACTACAGGAGAGTCAAGACACCCACCAACACACAGCTCCGTTCTCTATCTGCAACATAGAGAGCTTTCCTGACTCTCCTGTAGTACAAAGGAGGGGGCGAGCACTCCACACCAGGGAGAATGCCTCGCATTACTGTGTGGAGTTACAGACAGAAGAACAGGAAGTGAGGATTTCTCAGAAGAAATAAGGACATTTAAAAGCAAAATGGAAGGATGAGGTAAGTGAAGGAGGACTGCACTAAGGGAAAGGAAGCTATTTAGGGACCTTTACAACCTTTAAGTTTGAAGGTAACTCCGGGGGGATTGGGGGGCACAGTGTGATAGGAAGAGAAACTCCAGGAGATATGGGGAGCAGTATGATGGGGGAACTCTGGGGAGCAATGAGGGGCCCCAATCTTATGGGGTAGTCAGGCCTCCATGGCGCCCCCACCTGTCAGACACTTGCTCCTGCGTTAGTTTCTTGTCGCTCTGGAGGAGGATGGAGACGTAATGGCGGATCATCCCCACGAAAAAGGTGATGAAGACGATGGGCAGCACCACCCACAGTCGGATGTTGGAATCCAGGAGGAGCTCCGGCTCGGTCATGGTGATGATCTGGGAACATAAAACACAAGGAATGTCACTTACACATCGGAGGTCAGACTGTGAAAAGAGTGGCCAGAGAAACAGAAACCTTGTGGAAGGAGGGGGCTCTCTGCTGCTATAAGGGGCTCGGGGTGATCACAGACCACCGAAACCTGCGAGGTCAGCCAGACACTTCAGGGGCCACAGTGTGTGATGGGGGTCCGTGTGCTGAGGGGGTTTCTATTTTTCTGACCCTCACATTACATATTAATACACAAAGTATTGAAGCCATAGCTGGGCAGATTCACTCCGAGGACCGGGGCCATATATGCCAGTTCTGTGTGGCTCCACCCCCCCAAATGCCACACCCCTGAGGAGCAAATCTCCTCCTTCACAGAACAACAGAGATTCCGGTGTATAAACATCAGTGCAGCCAAATACTAGGGACAGGGACAGACAGAGAGCCAAGGAGGAGGAGGAAGAGGAATAGGAGGAGGAGGAGGAGGAAGAGAATGATACTGATAGGGGGGGAAATGATGATGAAGAAAGGTTGAAAATAGAGGAAATGATGAAAAGAAGAAAGATGATAGTCGGAGGTGGATGATGATCGGGGAGGAGGAACATGAGGACGATGATTGATGATAATGATGATAGGGGGACAAGGATGACGTTAATAGAAGAGGAGGAGGAGGATAATGATGATGATTGAGAGGAGGAGGAAGAAGAAGATGATCATGTTGGTATGAGGAGGAGGATAATGAGGATTATAGGATGACGATGATGATGATGATGATAGGGGAACAAGAATGATGTTAATAGAAGGGGAGGAGGAGAATGATGATGATTGAGAGGAGGAGGAGGAGGAGGAAGATGATCATGTTGATATGAGGAGGAAGGAGGATAGAGGATGATGATGATCATGTTGATATTAGGAGGAGGATAATGATGAATATAGGGGGAGGAGGATGATGATCATGTGGATATGAGGAGGATGATGACGGGGAGGATGATGATCATGTAGATATGAGGAGGAGAATAATGATGATTATAGGAGGAGAATGATGATGATAGGGGGACAAGGATGATGTTAATAGAAGGGAAGGAGGAGGAAAATGATGATGTTGATAGGAGGAGGAAGAGGGAGGAGGAGGATGACGGGGAGGAAGATGATCATGTTGATATGAGAAGGATAATAATAAATATGGGGGGGGGGGTGACAATTATGATAGGGGGACAAGGATGATGTTAATAGAAGGGGAGGAGGATAATAATGATGATGATGATTGAGTATTGTTGGTATGAGGAGGAGGATAATAGGGGGAGGGGGAAGAGGATGATGTCAATATGGAGGAGGAGGAAGGAGGATGATGATCAAGTTGATATGAGGAGGAGGATAATGAAGAATATAGGGGGAGGATGATGATGATGATAGAGTGGAGGAGGAAGATGATAATGTTGATATGAGGAGGATGATAGGGGGAGGGGGGAGAGGAATATGATCATGTTGATATGAGGAGGAGGAGGAAGGAGGATGATGATGGGGAGGAGGAAGATGATAATAATTACAGGATGAGGAGGAGGATGATGGAGGGAGGAGGAAGATGATCATGTTGATAGGAGGAGGAGGATAATGATGAATATAGGGGGAGGAGGAAGATGATCATGTTGGTATGAGGAGGAGGATAATGATGATCATAGGATGATGATGATTGGGAGGAGGAGGAGGAAGATGATCATGTTGATAGGAGGAGGAGGATAATGATGATCATAGGATGATGATGATTGGGAGGAGGAGGAGGAAGATGATCATGTTGATAGGAGGAGGAGGATAATAATGATTATAGGGGGAGGAGGATGATGATCATGTTGGTATGAGGAGGAGGATAATGATGAATATAGGAGGAGGAGGATGATGATCATGTTGGTATGAGGAGGAGGATAATGATGATTATAGGATGATGATGATGATTGGGAGGAGGAGGAGGAGGATGATGATCATGTTGGTATGAGGAGGAAGGAGGATAGAGGAGGATGATGACGGGGAGGATGATGATCATGTTGATATGAGGAGGAGGATAATGATGATTATAGGATGATGATGATGATTGGGAGGAGGAGGAGGAGGAGGAAGATGATCATGTTGATATGAGGAGGAGAATAATGATGACGATGATGAGGGGACAAGGATGATGTAAATAGAAGGAGAGGATGAGGATGATGGAGGGAGGAGGAAGATGATCATGTTGATATGAGGAGAAGGATCATGAAGAATATAGGGGGGGGGAGGAGGGGGGGGATGATGATAAGGACAGGGAAGAGGAAGGTGATCATGTTGATAAGGGGGGGGGGGGGAATGTAGGAGGAGGAGGATGATGATGATGATGAGCAGAGCATGATATGGGGAGGGAGAAGGATAATGATGATGATGATGGGGAGGATGAGGATTATAGGAGGAAGATTATGATGATGATTGGGAAGGAGAGGAATGATAGGGGAACGTGGATGATGTTGATAGAAGAAGGAAGGTGATCATGGGGGGGGGGGGGGGGTGATGAGGATAGAGGAGGATGGGGATGATGGGGGATGGAGAGAAGTAGAAGGACACCAGAGGATGAGGATGATAGAGATGATGAGGGGGATAGAGGATAAAGGAGAGGAGGATGATGATAGAGATGATGGGGATAAAGGAGAGGAGGATGATGATGATAGAGATGATGGGGATAAAGGAGAGGAGGAGGATGATAGAGATGATGATGATGATAGAGATGATGAGGGGGATAGAGGATAAAGGAGAGGAGGATGATGATAGAGATGATGAGGATAAAGGAGAGGAGGATGATAGAGATAAGTAGAGGGACACCGGAGGATGGGGATAGAGGAGAGAATAATGATGAGGAAGGGGGGGGGGTGAGGATGACAGGAGGACACCGGAGGATGGGGGATGACAGGAGGACACAGATGGAGACATCACCACTCACCGGTACTCCCGGATCTCTTCTCTCCCTCCTCCTGCCGGGCCCCTCGTTGGACTCGCAGCTGACACTCTGATTGGCCGGCGCTCTTCCCGCTGATTGGTAGCTTCAGCTGTCACTGCTACACTCTCCTCGAATGGACTTTACCAATACTGGACAACCTAGCCAATCACAGCGCAGACTGACAGGAAGAGGCGGGCTGTCACCCTGCAGGATACTCCTACGTCTCCATAGTGACAGCAGCGAGGGCCGCCATGTTTGATTTGGGAAAAGCGTGTCATAAGATTGTAGACTTAAACATCTGACGAGGGCACCGGACCATGTGACTTACATATAGGCGGGGCTAAGTACCCGCAGGAAGAGACGGCGAGGGGGTGTGGTCAGACCTGGTGCTGGAGGCGGAGCCTGTCATCGCTCTTAGGTGCCCACACCTCCCCTTCATCTCCATCCTGCAGACCCACCACCTTCCCTCTTTATCCCAATCCCCTCTATATAGATCCCAATCCCTACAGCCTTTCTTTTCCTCTGTACCCCGGGGCCCATACAGGTCCATGGAGGAAGCAGCTTTTTAATGTTATGGCTCATAAGGCTGAAAGACCATTGTAATACTAATCAGATCCACATCATACATCCCCCCCCCATAGACAGATCCTGTGACATCCCTTCTAGGGAAGAGACCATCTCTTTTCATCCATGGACCGACACAGCTCCTTCAATCTTGACATTTGGGTTACTTTCCTGTTCATAGGAGAGGACTTCCTCTCCTAATAGACGGAACATAACCCATTTGTCAAGATTTAAAGGAGCTGTGTCCGTCCATGGACGACAGAGAAAAGGATTTTATGGTGAGTACAAAAAATACTATTTTTTCACCAGAAGGCGAAAACACTGCAGCTGCTGGTAGATTACTCCTTGAAGAAGAGAGCCTTCAGAGCCAACTCTTGTATTTGAAACATGGAAGAGGGCTGCAGTGACCAGATCCAGAGACCAGCTTAGGGTCACCATATGCAGACCTCCTCAGGTTACTTCCTCAGAGCAGGGAGCCTTCACAGCCAAGACCCATTTCCCAACATATTGAAGGAGGCCGTAATGACCAGATCCACAGGCTGATCTACGGTTAGTCCCCACAGCAGGGAGCCTTCACAGCCAAGACCCATTTCCCAACACATTGAAGGAGGCTGTAATGACCAGATCCACAGGCTGATCTACGGTTAGTCCCCACAGCAGGGAGCCTTCACAGCCAAGACCCATTTCCCAACACATTGAAGGAGGCTGTAATGACCAGATCCACAGGCTGATCTACGGTTAGTCCCCACAGCAGGGAGCCTTCACAGCCAAGAACCGTTTCCCAACACATTGAAGGAGGCCGTTGATGACCAGATCCACAGGCTGATCTAGGGTCAACATATTTAGACCTTCTCAGGTTACTCCTCACAGCAGTGAGCCTTCACAGCCAAGAACCGTTTCCCAACACATTGACGGAGGCTGTAATGACCAGATCCACAGGCTGATCTACGGTCAACATATTTAGACCTTCTCAGGTTACTCCTCACAGCAGTGAGCCTTCACAGCCAAGAACCGTTTCCCAACACATTGAAGGAGGCCGTTGATGACCAGGTCCACAGGCTGATATACAGTCAACATATTCAGACCTTCTCAGGTTACTCCTCACAGCAGGGAGCCTTCACAGCCATGACCTATTTCCCAACACATTGAAGGAGGCCGTTGATGACCAGGTCCACAGGCTGTTATACAGTCAACATATTCAGACCTTCTCAGATTACTCCTCACAGCAGGGAGCCTTCACAGCCAAGAACCATTTCCCAACACATTGACGGAGGCTGTAATGACCAGATCCACAGGCTGATATACAGTCAACATATTCAGACCTTCTCAGGTTACTCCTCACAGCAGGGAGCCTTCACAGCCATGTCCTATTTCCCAACACATTGAAGGAGGCCGTTGATGACCAGATCCACAGGCTGACCTACGGTCAACATATTCAGACCTTCTCAGCTCCCTCACTGGAGCAGTCCCATTTCTAAAAAAATGGCTGCACAGATCCAGAAACCTGTTCGGGGTCACTATATACAGGTCCAACTCAACCTATTCCCCTGAAGCAGGGAGCCTTCAGAGCCAAGTTCCATTTCTGAGCATATGAAAGAGGATTTGCACGACCAGATCCAGAAACCAGCTTTGGATCACCATACACAAGGCCTCCTCAACTTTGTCCTCAGTGTAGAGAGCCTTCCGAGCCCAGACCCAGAAGAGCTCTGCTGTGACTGCCCAGGTCCAGAGACTGGTTTAGGGTCACCCTATGCAGGCCTCTTTCAATGCAAACACTAAACACTGTCCAGGCGTGCCACTGTGGAGACTATAGGACTGTCACAGATAAATCACCATATTTCTAAGGAATTTGGAAGATCTGCAGTCATCTGGCTGGAGAGAAATTTACGATATCTGATTGAAAACTGTCAGCAGTTACCCAACTGTAGAAAAAAAAATCCAAGTTTTGACCCAACAAAGCTGGAGAGATGATGTTCAATCTTCTGAGGACACCAAACTGGAGATTCATAGCAGGTATGGGGGATTATAGTCTGGAAGTTGGTCCCTTCTTAGTTTGCAGCCTAGTAGCAAATTCTCCTGTAGGTGGCAGTATAACCCAGTTCTTCAGAATAGAAGAGCCTTGTCTTTCAATGAATGATGTTTCGACTGCAGTTACAGTCAGCGATCATTACATATCTTATGTTTGAATGGTATTTTAAATCTATGCAATTTAAATAAAGCTTTTCTAACCCATCAATTGCTTTTCTTTTTTTAAACCAGTGGTCTCCAAACTGCAGTCACCCACGGGGTTCCCACTGATCACCAATGTAAGGGACATTCTTCTCACCGATCACCAATGTAAGGGACATTCTTCTCACTGATCACCAATGTAAGGGACATTCTTCCCACTGATCACCAACGTAAGAAACATTCTTCTCACTGATCACCAATGTAAGGGACATTCTTCCCACTGATCACCAATGTAAGGGACATTCTTCTCACTGATCACCAATGTAAGGGACATTCTTCTCACTGATCACCAATGTAAGGGACATTCTTCCCACTGATCACCAATGTAAGGGACATTCTTCTCACTGATCACCAATGTAAGGGACATTCTTCTCACTGATCACCAATGTAAGGGACATTCTTCTCACTGATCACCAATGTAAGGGACATTCTTCTCACTGATCACCAATGTAAGGGACATTCTTCTCACTGATCACCAATGTAAGGGACATTCTTCTCACTGATCACCATTGTAAGGGACATTCTTCCCACTGATCACCAATGTAAGGAACATTCTTCTCACTGATCACCAATGTAAGGGACATTCTTCCCACTGATCACCAATGTAAGGAGCATTCTTCTCACTGATCACCAATTTAGGAACATTCTTCTCACTGATCACCAATGTAAGGAACATTCTTCTCACTGATCACCAATGTAAGGAACATTCTTCCCACTGATCACCAATGTAAGGAGCATTCTTCCCACTGATCACCAATGTAAGGGACATTCTTCCCACTGATCACCAATGTAAGGGACATTCTTCTCACTGATCTCCAATGTAAGGGACATTCTTCTCACTGATCACCAATGTAAGGGACATTCTTCCCACTGATCACCAATGTAAGGGACATTCTTCCCACTGATCACCAATGTAAGGGACATTCTTCTCACTGATCACCAATGTAAGGGACATTCTTCTCACTGATCACCAATGTAAGGGACATTCTTCTCACTGATCACCAATGTAAGGAACATTCTTCTTACTGATCACCAATGTAAGGGACATTCTTCCCACTGATCACCAATGTAAGGAACATTCTTCTCACTGGTCACCAATGTAAGGAGCATTCTTCTCACTGATCACCAATGTAAGGGACATTCTTCTCACTGATCACCAATGTAAGGGACATTCTTCTCACTGATCACCAATGTAAGGAACATTCTTCTCACTGATCACCAATGTAAGGGACATTCTTCTCACTGATCCCCAATGTAAAAATGGACATTCTTCTCACTGATCCCCAATGTAAAAATGGACATTCTTCTCACTGATCACCAATGTAAGGGAATTCTTCCCACTGATCACCAATGTAAGGAACATTCTTCTCACTGATCACCAATGTAAGGGACATTCTTCTCACTGATCACCATTGTAAGGGACATTCTTCCCACTGATCACCAATGTAAGGAACATTCTTCTCACTGATCACCAATGTAAGGGACATTCTTCCCACTGATCACCAATGTAAGGAGCATTCTTCTCACTGATCACCAATGTAAGGAACATTCTTCTCACTGATCACCAATGTAAGGAACATTCTTCCCACTGATCACCAATGTAAGGAACATTCTTCTCACTGATTACCAATGTAATGCCCCGTACACACGATCACTTTTTGTGATGAAAAAAAATGTCATTTTTCTTCATGAAAAAAAATGACATTTTTCAAACTTCATTTTAAAAAATGACGTTGCGTACACACCATCATTTTTGGAAAATGATGAACAAAGTGATGGCACTCTAAAGGGGAAGTTCTATTTGCCTTGAGGCTGCTTTTAGCTGGTTACTTGTTAGTAAAAGCCGATTCCTGCTTTTTTGTCTGTTACAGTGTGATGAATGTGCTTACTCCATTATGAATGGTAGTTTTACCTCCCGTCTCCTAACTTGCTTCTGGGCATGTGCGGGTTTAAAACATCATTTTTTACGTAGTTTTGCCCACAAACGATCATTTTTTATGACACAAAAAATGACATTTTGAAAAATGACATAAAAAATTCGAGCATGTTCGAATTTTTTTTTGGTCATTTTTCAGAAGACATAAAATGACATTTTGCCCACACACCATCATTTTAAATGACATTTTTAAAAATGTCATTTTTTTTCATCACAAAAAGTGATGGTGTGTACGGGGCATAAGGGACATTCTTCTCACTGATCACCAATGTAAGGGACATTCTTCTCACTGATCACCAATGTAAAAATGGACATTCTTCTCACTGATCACCAATGTAAGGGAATTCTTCCCACTGATCACCAATGTAAGGAACATTCTTCTCACTGATCACCAATGTAAGGGACATTCTTCTCACTGATCACCATTGTAAGGGACATTCTTCCCACTGATCACCAATGTAAGGAACATTCTTCTCACTGATCACCAATGTAAGGGACATTCTTCCCACTGATCACCAATGTAAGGAGCATTCTTCTCACTGATCACCAATGTAAGGAACATTCTTCTCACTGATCACCAATGTAAGGAACATTCTTCCCACTGATCACCAATGTAAGGAACATTCTTCTCACTGATCACCAATGTAAGGGACATTCTTCCCACTGATCACCAATGTAAGGAACATTCTTCTCACTGATTACCAATGTAATGCCCCGTACACACGATCACTTTTTGTGATGAAAAAAAATGTCATTTTTCTTCATGAAAAAAAATGACATTTTTCAAACTTCATTTTAAAAAATGACGTTGCGTACACACCATCATTTTTGGAAAATGATGAACAAAGTGATGGCACTCTAAAGGGGAAGTTCTATTTGCCTTGAGGCTGCTTTTAGCTGGTTACTTGTTAGTAAAAGCCGATTCCTGCTTTTTTGTCTGTAACAGTGTGATGAATGTGCTTACTCCATTATGAATGGTAGTTTTACCTCCCGTCTCCTAACTTGCTTCTGGGCATGTGCGGGTTTAAAACATCATTTTTTACGTAGTTTTGCCCACAAACGATCATTTTTTATGACACAAAAAATGACATTTTGAAAAATGACATAAAAAATTCGAGCATGTTCGAATTTTTTTTTGGTCATTTTTCAGAAGACATAAAATGACATTTTGCCCACACACCATCATTTTAAATGACATTTTTAAAAATGTCATTTTTTTTCATCACAAAAAGTGATGGTGTGTACGGGGCATAAGGGACATTCTTCTCACTGATCACCAATGTAAGGGACATTCTTCTCACTGATCACCAATGTAAGGGACATTCTTCCCACTGATCACCAATGTAAGGAACATTCTTCCCACTAATCACCAATGTAAGGAACATTCTTCTCACTGATCACCAATGTAAGGGACATTCTTCTCACTGATCACCAATGTAAGGAACATTCTTCCTACTGATCACCAATGTAAGGAACATTCTTCTCACTGATCACCAATGTAAGGGACATTCTTCCCACTGATCACCAATGTAAGGAACATTCTTCTCACTGATCACCAATGTAAGGGACATTCTTCCCACTGATCACCAATGTAAGGAACATTATTCTCACTGGTCACCAATGTAAGGAGCATTCTTCTCACTGATCACCAATGTAAGGGACATTCTTCTCACTGATCACCAATGTAAGGGACATTCTTCTCACTGATCACCATTGTAAGGGACATTCTTCCCACTGATCACCAATGTAAGGAACATTCTTCTCACTGATCACCAATGTAAGGGACATTCTTCCCACTGATCACCAATGTAAGGAACATTCTTCTCACTGGTCACCAATGTAAGGAGCATTCTTCTCACTGATCACCAATGTAAGGGACATTCTTCTCTCTGATCACCAATGTAAGGGACATTCTTCTCACTGATCACCAATGTAAGGAACATTCTTCTCACTGATCACCAATGTAAGGGACATTCTTCCCACTGATCACCAATGTAAGGAACATTCTTCTCACTGGTCACCAATGTAAGGGACATTCTTCTCACTGATCACCAATGTAAGGGACATTCTTCTCACTGATCCCCAATGTAAAAATGGACATTCTTCTCACTGATCACCAATGTAAGGAACATTCTTCCCACTGATCACCAATGTAAGGAACATTCTTCTCACTGATCACCAATGTAAGGGACATTCTTCCCACTGATCACCAATGTAAGGAACATTCTTCCCACTGATCACCAATGTAAGGAGCATTCTTCCCACTGATCACCAATGTAAGGGACATTCTTCCCACTGATCACCAATGTAAGGAGCATTCTTCCCACTGATCACCAATGTAAGGAACATTCTTCTCACTGATCACCAATGTAAGGAACATTCTTCTCACTGATCACCAATGTAAGGGACATTCTTCCCACTGATCACCAATGTAAAAATGGACATTCTTCCCACTGATCACCAATGTAAGGGACATTCTTCTCACTGATCACCAATGTAAGGAACATTCTTCCCACTGATCCCCAATGTAAGGGACATTCTTCTCACTGATCACCAATGTAAGGGACATTCTTCTCACTGATCACCAATGTAAGGGACATTCTTCCCACTGATCACCAATGTAAGGAACATTCTTCTCACTGATCACCAATGTAAGGGACATTCTTCCCACTGATCACCAATGTAAGGAACATTCTTATCACTGATCACCAATGTAAGGAACATTCTTATCACTGATCACCAATGTAAGGAACATTCTTCCCACCGATCATCTGCTGATAGTAGGATAGAGATGTACCAGTTCTGGTCACCCTCTTCCTTCACCATTGTATTGGAATTCCTCTCTCTCTCCTACAGATAGTTGGATGGAGATGTACCAGTTCTAGTCACCATTGTACAGATGGTCCTCTCTCTTCTGTAGATAGTTGGATAGTGATGTACCAGCTCTGGTCGCCACTTCCTTCACCATTGAACTGATGTTCCTCTCTCTCCTGCAGATAGTTGGATGGAGATGTACCAGTTCTATAGGTCTTCTAACATCACCATTGTATTAAGGTTCCTCTCTCTCTCCTGCAGATAGTTGGATAGTGATGTACCAGCTCTGGTCGCCACTTCCTTCACCATTGAACTGATGTTCCTCTCTCTCCTGCAGATAGTTGGATGGAGATGTACCAGTTCTATAGGTCTTCTAACATCACCATTGTATTAAGGTTCCTCTCTCTCTCCTGCAGATAGTTGGATGGAGATGTACCAGTTCTAGTCACCATTGTACAGATGTTCCTCTCTCTCCTGCAGATAGCAGGATGGAGATGTACTAGCTCTGGTCACTCACTTCCTTCACCATTGTATTGACGTTCCTCTCTCTCCTGCAGATAGTAGGATTGAGATGTACCAGTTCTAGTCACCATTGTACTGATGTTCCTATCTTGCCTACAAATAGTTGGATGGAGATGTACCAGTTCTAGGAGTCTTCTTACTTCACCATTGTACAGACGTTACTCTCTCTCTCCTACAGATACTGTAATAAAGATGGAGAAGTACCAGCTCTGGTCGTGGACTCCACTGGATGAAAGCTTACAATGGCTGAGACGAGCTACACCAAAGCCCAAAGTATACCACAGCTCGGTGAATGGTTCGGATACAGAGGAGTTCCAACTGTCCCGACTTCTAGGCAGAAGGCTCCCAGGACGTCCACCAACCTTTAACCTGGCAGCCCACATCAAAAACAGAAAGACGACACGGCATCCAAGGGATGTCTTGGCACCAAGGCCAATATCTTTGCGAGGACTGGACGTGGTGTTTCATCACACGATCACGGCGCAGCCACCGAAATGGAGCGGAACCTTCCATGTGTCAGAGAAGTCAGCGTTTAGCAGGGTAGTCAGTACCTGGAGCCGCCAGAACAGGGCGCTGTAGATACGCAGCTGGCCATTAAGATATGCAGCCAGTTACTATATGCCATTCTTCTGCTGTACACTACCTACAAGAAATGTGTGTTTACTCTACAACATGCAAAGAGTAACCCTGGCAGGAATGACAAATCTTCCTGAATATAACTGATGAATGTTCATTTCATCTTTCCTGATAGATTCCTACAATAAACGCGTTCAACAGAGCGGTGTATGTGCAAATCATGATCTGCTGCCATGTGATCCAGCGACAAACAAATGACAGCCGCGAGCCGACAGGTTCTTCTTTCAGGCCTGCTGATAATTGAGGACTACAGTGAAATTCACAGATCAATAACTTTATTGTTCTCCATCTATTTTAATACACATAAAAAACATGTGACACATACATGTACAGTGATGGCAATGTGTGACAGACACAAAAACGGGGGGAAACCCTCTTACAAAACAGAACTGTGTGGCCTTCACATCATAAGGTGGTCACGTCTTACAATATTTCTATCCCAGCAACCAATCAGCTTCTCCGTTTCCTCTTGCCAAGGCAGATTATAACATGAAAGGTGGGCACCGATTGGCCGCTGGGAGGAAAGTGCAGCCGGTTCTCCACCTCCCATACCCGAGGCCTTCATTGCAAATGCTTTAAAGTGCCAGCAGTTCATCTCTGATTGGCCGCTGTAAGGAAGGCTGGCCCTGCGGGGACCACATGCAGCCTATTAGATGCTCTGGAAATATCCTTATTATTTCTCTTCTCCGCAGATGAGACAAATCCTGTCTTTGGTGTAGACAAAAATTAGATCAACTAGAATGGTAAAGACGACCATTAGTCTGACTCTTCCTCTTCTTCCTCCTCCTCTTCCTCCTCCTTGCTCTCCTCCTCCTCCTCCTCCTGCAGACAAAGACACAATCAGTAGTTGTTCCCAGGAAGGTCTTACTACAGTCCCCAATAACCCCAAACTCATCAGGGGAGATATAAGAAAGTGTAAACGTTCAACCAGTCTGACAGTCAGATATTCTTTGCATTATATGTTATATAAGGATTCTTACAGGACACATCCCAATATTCCTCCACTATGACATTCATACACACCGATTCTACACACTCCTCTCCTGGGGTCCCACACACTCCTCTCCTGGGGTACCTACACACTCCTCTCCTGGGGTACCTACACACTCCTCTCCTGGGGTACCTACACACTCCTCTCCTGGGGTACCTACACACTCCTCTCCTGGGGTACCTACACACTCCTCTCCTGGGGTACCTACACACTCCTCTCCTGGGGTACCTACACACTCCTCTCCTGGGGTACCTACACACTCCTCTCCTGGGGTTCTACATACAAGACACCAACCTGTATTCCTCCACCTGTGATGTATCAGACCCCCTTCCCCCATAACAGACAAACACACAAAGGGAAACTTACTAAGACTGGAGCACTCAGAATCTGGTTCAGTTTTGCACGGTAGCCAATCAGCCTTTACTTCAGCTTGTTCAATTAAGCTTTGACAATAAAACCTGTAAGCTGATTGGTTTCTATGCAGAATTGCTCCAGATTTTGCATCCTCCAGTTTTAGTAAATCTCCTCCAAAGTCTTCAAACCTCGGCTTCCCCATTTACAGGCACACCCTGTACCTCTTGAGCCTCCTGTTCCTCTTCAGGAAGCTGCGATTCTTGTTCCTCCTCCGTTTCGCTTTCCTGTGCAGCTTGTGATAAGATCTCTTCACCCTAAATACAGAGAAGCCCCATGGGTAGTGAATAGCAGATAAGTGAAGGGTGACCGGTGCCGATTGCAGTATCTCCCCCAGCTCTCACCTGGAGGTCTCTGTTCTTCAGGTTCCCCAGCCAGAATGCCTCTTGACAATTGTTTAGCGTCAGCATGGCCTTTACTCTGTATACAAACATTTCCAGGGTCTTCTTTAAGAGAGGGACGTGTGTGGTGAGCCCGGCATCCTGGTGGATCTGAGGGGAAGAGATAAAGTCTGGCTAAGACAGCAGACCATGGAGGACTCGGCCAGTGCCGGTGTGTTGTCATTTTCTGCTGCCCATCACAGACTGATCCGGAAGTGCTGGGCGGCCAACTGCGCATGCGCGATGCGTTCCAAAGCATTTACGACAGTGCACACCAGCGAAGCCGTCGTTCGGCATCCAGACTCTTTCCTTAACATCCCCGTGGATTGGAGGATGTTAAAAAAAGAGCCAGGAGGCCGAGCGAGCGCAGCGAGCCGTCCGAGCAAAGCGAGGACGTGAGGCCGACTGGCCACTTTCCCCTAAGACCACGTCGCTCTGAATGACGGTTTCGCTGGTGTGCAGTGTCGTAAAGCCATTGGAACGCATCGCGCATGCGCAGTTGGCCGACGCAGCACTTCCGGAGCACTCTGTGATGGGTGAGCCAAATATGACACGTCACCGGGACCCGATGGTACAGAGCTGTATCTGGAAGAATGGAGGGAACGGAGGTAAGAAGAGACAGAACCGGTACCTTAGAGTGACCGCACATGTGGTGAAGCTGTCTGGTACACAGCTGCAAGATTTTCAACAGGTTTTGCACATCGTCCTGCAAGATACAATAATAAAATATTGGGGTGGCTTAAAAAAAAAAAAAAAACTGTTTGCCATTATTCCAACCACCTATAGGCAGCAGTAAAGCCCAATACAATTCCTGCGTCCCTCAATGGATGAAGAAAAGTACTGTATATACTCGAGTATAAGCCGACATTTTCAGCACAATAGCAGCCTCTCTGTGCCCATCTGCAGCCTCACCTTGTTTACGGTCTCCCGATGTGTCATGCAACTGTTCAGCGGCCATCCACTGTAATAAAGCCCCGCCTCCTCCTCGTCCGTGATAGACGGAACACTGATACAATCCTGGGAAACTGAATCAGTGTTCCGTCTATCACGGACGAGGAGGAGGCGGGGTTTGGTTACAGTGGACGTCCACCAAAGAGTTGCATGACACAGCGGGAGACCGTAAACAAGGTGAGGCTGCAAATGGGCACATTGAGGCTTCAAATGGGTATAGAGAGGCTGCAAATGGGCACAGAGAGGCTGCAAATGGGCACAGTGAGGCTGCAGATTGGCATTGTTTACCAGTAGCTGCTACATTTTCCACCCTAGACTTCTACTCGAGTCAATATGTTTTCCCATTTTTTTGTGGTAAAATTAGGTGCCTCGGCTTATATTCACAGATATTATGAGTGAGACCAGAGAAAGGAGAGAGCACACAGATGGCTTATGGGTGAGACCTGAGAAAGGAGTGAGCACACAGATGGATTATGGGTGAGATCAGAGAAAGGAGGGAGCACACATATGTATTATGGGTGAGACCTGAGAAAGGAGTGAGCACACAGATGGGTTATGGGTGAGATCAGAGAAAGGAGGGAGCACACAGATTTATTATGGGTGAGACCTGAGAAAGGAGGGAGCACACAGATGGGTTATGGGCGAGACCTGAGGAAGGAGGGAGCACACAGATGGGTTATGGGCGAGACCTGAGAAAGGAGGGAGCACACAGATGGGTTATGGGTGAGACCTGAGAATGGAGGGAGCACACAGATGGGTTATGGGTGAGACCTGAGAAAGGAGGGAGCACACAGATGGGTTATGGGTGAGACCTGAGAAAGGAGGGAGCACACAGATGGGTTATGGGTGAGACCTGAGAAAGGAGGGAGCACACAGATGGGTTATGGGTGAGACCTGAGAAAGGAGGGAGCACACAGATGGATTATGGGTGAGACCTGAGAATGATAAACATATATAGCGCGGCACATGCGAACCAAATCGCCTCTGGGCGCACACAGAGAAAGGAGGGAGCACACAGATGGGTTATGGGTGAGACCTGAGAAAGGAGGGAGCAAACAGATGGGTTATGGGTGAGACCTGAGAAAGGAGGGAGCAAACAGATGGGTTATGGGTGAGATCAGAGAAAGGAGGGAGCACACAGATGGGTTATGGGTGAGACCTGAGAAAGGAGGGAGCACACAGATGGATTATGGGTGAGACCCGAGAAAGGAGGGAGCACACAGATGGGTTATGGGTGAGACCTGAGAAAGGAGGGAGCACACAGATGGGTTATGGGTGAGACCTGAGAAAGGAGGGAGCACACAGATGTATTATGGGTGAGACCTGAGGAAGGAGGGAGCACACAGATGTATTATGGGTGAGACCTGAGGAAGGAGGGAGCACACAGATGGGTTATGGGTGAGACCTGAGGAAGGAGGGAGCACACAGATGGGTTATGGGCGAGATCAGAGAAAGGTGGGAGCACACAGATGGGTTATGGGTGAGATCAGAAAAAGGTGGGAGCACACAGATGGGTTATGGGTGAGACCTGAGAAAGGTGGGAGCACACAGATGGGTTATGGGTGAGACCTGAGAAAGGAGGGAGCACACAGATGGGTTATGGGCGAGACCTGAGGAAGGAGGGAGCACACAGATGGGTTATGGGTGAGACCTGAGGAAGGAGGGAGCACACAGAAGGGTTATGGGTGAGACCTGAAAAAGGAGGGAGCACACAGATGGGTTTTGGGTGAGACCTGAGAATGGAGGGAGCACGCAGATGTATTATGGGCGAGACCTGAGAAAGGAGGGAGCACACAGATGTATTATGGGTGAGACCTGAGAAAGGAGGGAGCACACAGATGGGTTATGGGTGAGACCTGAGAAAGGAGGGAGCACACAGATGGGTTATGGGTGAGACCTGAGAAAGGAGGGAGCACACAGATGGGTTATGGGTGAGATCAGAGAAAGGAGGGAGCACACAGATGGGTTATGGGTGAGACCTGAGAAAGGAGGGAGCACACAGATGGGTTATGGGTGAGACCTGAGAAAGGAGGGAACACACAGATGGGTTATGGGTGAGACCTGAGGAAGGAGGGAGCACACAGATGGGTTATGGGTGAGACCTGAGAAAGGAGGAAGCACACAGATGGATTATGGGTGAGACCTGAGGAAAGAGGGAGCACACAGATGGATTATGGGTGAGACCTGAGGAAGGAGGGAGCAAACAGATGGGTTATGGGTGAGACCTGAGAAAGGAGGGAGCAAACAGATGGGTTATGGGTGAGATCAGAGAAAGGAGGGAGCACACAGATGGGTTATGGGTGAGACCTGAGAAAGGAGGGAGCACACAGATGGGTTATGGGTGAGACCTGAGAAAGGAGGGAGCACACAGATGGGTTATGGGTGAGACCTGAGAAAGGAGGGAGCACACAGATGGATTATGGGTGAGACCCGAGAAAGGAGGGAGCACACAGATGGGTTATGGGTGAGACCTGAGAAAGGAGGGAGCACACAGATGGGTTATGGGTGAGACCTGAGAAAGGAGGGAGCACACAGATGTATTATGGGTGAGACCTGAGGAAGGAGGGAGCACACAGATGTATTATGGGTGAGACCTGAGGAAGGAGGGAGCACACAGATGGGTTATGGGTGAGACCTGAGGAAGGAGGGAGCACACAGATGGGTTATGGGCGAGATCAGAGAAAGGTGGGAGCACACAGATGGGTTATGGGTGAGATCAGAGAAAGGTGGGAGCACACAGATGGGTTATGGGTGAGACCTGAGAAAGGTGGGAGCACACAGATGGGTTATGGGTGAGACCTGAGAAAGGAGGGAGCACACAGATGTATTATGGGTGAGACCTGAGGAAGGAGGGAGCATACAGATGGGTTATGGGTGAGACCTGAGGAAGGAGGGAGCACACAGATGGGTTATGGGCGAGACCTGAGGAAGGAGGGAGCATACAGATGGGTTATGGGTGAGACCTGAGGAAGGAGGGAGCACACAGATGGGTTATGGGTGAGACCTGAGAATGGAGGGAGCACACAGAAGGGTTATGGGTGAGACCTGAAAAAGGAGGGAGCACACAGATGGGTTTTGGGTGAGACCTGAGAATGGAGGGAGCACGCAGATGTATTATGGGTGAGACCTGAGAAAGGAGGGAGCACACAGATGGGTTATGGGTGAGACCTGAGAATGGAGGGAGCACACAGATGGGTTATGGGTGAGACCTGAGAAAGGAGGGAGCACACAGATGGGTTATGGGTGAGACCTGAGGAAGGAGGGAGCACACAGATGGGTTATGGGTGAGACCTGAGGAAGGAGGGAGCACACAGATGGATTATGGGTGAGACCTGAGGAAGGAGGGAGCACACAGATGGGTTATGGGTGAGACCTGAGAAAGGAGGGAGCACACAGATGGACTATGGGTGAGACCTGAGGAAGGAGGGAGCACACAGATGTATTATGGGTGAGACCTGAGGAAAGAGGGAGCACACAGATGGATTATGGGTGAGACCTGAGAAAGGAGGGAGCACACAGATGGATTATGGGTGAGATCAGAGAAAGGAGGGAGCACACAGATGGGTTATGGGTGAGACCTGAGAAAGGAGGGAGCACACAGATGGATTATGGGTGAGACCTGAGAATGGAGGGAGCACACAGATGGATTATGGGTGAGATCTGAGAAAGGAGGGAGCACACAGATGGGTTATGGATGAGACCTGAGAAAGGAGGGAGCACACAGATGGATTATGGGTGAGACCTGAGAATGGAGGGAGCACACAGATGGGTTATGGGTGAGACCTGAGAAAGGAGGGAGCACACAGATGGGTTATGGGTGAGACCTGAGAAAGGAGGGAGCACACAGATGGATTATGGGTGAGACCTGAGAAAGGAGGGAGCACACAGATGGATTATGGGTGAGACCTGAGAAAGGAGGGAGCACACAGATGGATTATGGGTGAGACCTGAGAATGGAGGGAGCACACAGATGGATTATGGGCGAGACCGGAGGAAGGAGGGAGCACACAGATGGATTATGGGTGAGACCGGAGGAAGGAGGGAGCACACAGATGGATTATGGGTGAGACCGGAGGAAGGAGGGAGCACACAGATGGATTATGGGTGAGACCGGAGGAAGGAGGGAGCACACAGATGGATTATGGGTGAGACCGGAGGAAGGAGGGAGCACACAGATGGATTATGGGTATTTTCTAACAATGTCGGAGGACGGTGTGCCGTCATCCCTCTTACCTTGTGCTTCTTGAAGCTGCAGTCCAGGAGAGGCATACCCACTTTAAGGAATGTCTCCAAAAAGAGGCGGCCATACTGCAGACAAAACAGAGATGAAGAAGGTGAAGAAGGCGGTCAGATCACATTTATTGGTACAAAAGGAAGAAGAAGACGAGACGAGCGATTGGTTTTACCTTTAGACAAATGCTTAACATTGGCCTGGTGTCAAATATCTAGAAAAGACAATAGTAACAGGAGATGGATGAGTGGTAGAGACACATGGCTGTACAGTGTTTGTGTGTTACACACACCATATATGTGACCCTCTCCCTTGTCCCCATGTGACATACACCATACATGAAACATGCAGGCCTGGTCTCTGGGTCACATACACATAATGTCCAAGGCCCCTCTATGTGACATACACTGTACTTATAACACCTGAGTCTGGTCTGTGTGTTGCATGTATTGTACATGTAACCCCTGGGCCTGGTCTGTGTGTTGCATGCATTGTACATGTAACACCTGAGCCTGGTCTGTGTGTTGCATGTATTGTACATGGAGCCCCTGGGCCCGGTCTGTGTGTTGCATGTATTGTACATGTAACCCCTGGGCCTGGTCTGTGTGTTGCATGTATTGTACATGGAGCCCCTGGGCCTGGTCTGTGTGTTGCATGTATTGTACATGTAACCCCTGGGCCTGGTCTGTGTGTTGCATGCATTGTACATGTAGCCCCTGGGCCTGGTCTGTGTGTTGCATGTATTGTACATGTAACCCCTGGGTCTGGTCTGTGTGTTGCATGTATTGTACATGTAACCCCTGGGCCTGGTCTGTGTGTTGCATGTATTGTACATGTAACCCCTGGGTCTGGTCTGTGTGTTGCATGTATTGAACATGGAGCCCATGGGCCTGGTCTGTGTGTTGCATGTATTGTACATGTAACCCCTGGGTCTGGTCTGTGTGTTGAATGTATTGTACATGGAACCCCTGGGTCTGGTCTGTGTGTTGAATGTATTGTACATGTAACCCCTGGGCCCGGTCTGTGTGTTGCATGTATTGTACATGTAACCCCTGGGCCTGGTCTGTGTGTTGCAGGCATTGTACATGTAACCCCTGGGTCTGGTCTGTGTGTTGCATGTATTGTACATGGAGCCCCTGGGCCTGGTCTGTGTGTTGCATGTATTGTACATGTAACCCCTGGGTCTGGTCTGTGTGTTGCATGTATTGTACATGTAACCCCTGGGCCTGGTCTGTGTGTTGCATGTATTGTACATGGAGCCCCTGGGCCTGGTCTGTGTGTTGCATGTATTGTACATGTAACCCCTGGGTCTGGTCTGTGTGTTGCATGTATTGTACATGTAACCCCTGGGCCTGGTCTGTGTGTTGCATGCATTGTACATGTAACCCCTGGGCCTGGTCTGTGTGTTGCATGTATTGTACATGTAACCCCTGGGTCTGGTCTGTGTGTTGCATGTATTGTACATGGAACCCCTGGGTCTGGTCTGTGTGTTGCATGTATTGAACATGTCACTGACCTTAATCAGGTTGACCAGGATGTGGAAATTACGGACTGCTAAGCTCCACTGTAGAAGACGTTCGGCCTGAACCTGGAAGAGAGAGGACCCCCCACCTCAGTGATGGGATGAGACATGGAAGCACATGATCTGTACACACAGCAGAGAGACACACACCTCCAGACTGTCCGACTTCTTCCCCACTGGAATATTCCTCACATACTTCTCCAGCTTGTCCATCAAGACTCGGAAATACACCCCAAAGGTCTGTCTGCAGGAGGAGAAATGGACAAGAGGAGTGGGGTGAGCCCAGCAACTGTATGAAAACACGTGACACCATCACTCTAAGGTGACATCAACAAGACCAATCAGCATTCATTTCTTAGGTAATCAGAACATCACTTGGACCAGAACATTCCAATATGGACCATTAGTCCCCACTGTGTCCTGGGACCAGAACATTCCAATATGGACCATTAGACCCCACTGTATCCTGGGACCAGAACGTTCCAATATGGACCTTTAGACCACACTGTGTCCTGGGACCAGAACATTCCAATATGGACCATTGGACCACACTGTGTCCTGGGACCAGAACATTCCAATATGGACCATTGGACCACACTGTGTCCTGGGACCAGAACATTCCAATATGGACCATTAGACCCCACTGTGTCCTGGGACCAGAACATTCCAATATGGACCATTGGACCACACTGTGTCCTGGGACCAGAACATTCCAATATGGACCATTAGACCCCACTGTGTCCTGGGACCAGAACATTCCAATATGGACCATTGGACCACACTGTGTCCTGGGACCAGAACATTCCAATATGGACCATTGGACCACACTGTGTCCTGGGACCAGAACATTCCAATATGGACCATTAGACCCCACTGTGTCCTGGGACCAGAACATTTCAATATGGACCATTAGACCACATGGGGGCCTGGGACCAGAACATTCCAATATGGACCATTAGTCCCCACTGTGTCATGCGACCAGAACATTCCAATATGGACCTTTAGACCACACTGTGTCCTGGGACCAGAACATTCCAATATGGACCATTAGACCCCACTGTGTCCTGGGACCAGAACATTCCAATATGGACCATTAGTCCCCACTGTGTCCTGGGACCAGAACATTCCAATATGGACCATTGGACCACACTGTGTCATGTGACCAAAACATTCCAATATGGACCATTAGACCCCACTGTATCCTGGGACCAGAACATTCCAATATGGACCATTAGACCACACTGTGTCCTGGGACCAGAACATTCCAATATGGACCTTTAGACCCCACTGTGTCCTGGGACCAGAACATTCCAATATGGACCATTAGCCCCCACTGTATCCTGGGACCAGAACATTCCAATATGGACCATTAGCCCCCACTGTATCCTGGGACCAGAACATTCCAATATGGACCATTAGCCCCCACTGTATCCTGGGACCAGAACATTCCAATATGGACCTTTAGACCCCACTGTGTCCTGGGACCAGAACATTCCAATATGGACCATTAGACCCCACTGTGTCCTGGGACCAGAACATTCCAATATGGACCATTAGACCACACTGTATCCTGGGACCAGAACATTCCAATATGGACCATTAGCCCCCACTGTATCCTGGGACCAGAACATTCCAATATGGACCATTGGACCACACTGTGTCCTGGGACCAGAACATTCCAATATGGACCATTAGACCACACTGTGAGCATCTCTAGTGGCCCTGATTTGCCATCATCGGCAGACCGGGACACCTATGTAAATTTTTTTTGCATGTGGCCAGATATGCACTGCGAGTTCTAAAAAAAAAATCAAACGGCCCACTAGATGGCCCTCTAACCCCTTTCACACACACACGCACGCACGCACGAGCAGTGGGGGGAAATCGCATCACATTGATGTTCAAATCGCATGCATTTCTTTGCAGTGCAATTTGCGCCGTTTTATTTTTTTATGGACACAAATCGCATTGCAAAATTGGTGAGCACCTGAACCGTTCCGAGTGTCAGCTGCGCCGCCCCCCCCCCCCCCCCCGGCCAAATGCGGTACTGCACACCCCATTAGCTTGAATTCTGCTTGTTTTGCGAGACAACACTCAAAAACCAAGTCAGGATTTAAAAAAAAAAAAAAAGTTGCTCGTCTTTCAAATTGCTCGTTAACCACGTCACTAGTGAACCAGATTCCACTGTGCACACTGTATATATATATATATATGAAATAAATAACAATGTGACCAGGGCCACACCGAGCAGCTCACGATACGTCACCTGTTTAGGGTTGGGTAGGTGGAGGAATGTCCATCTTTTGTGGCGTTCGTCAACTCAGACACGCCCACACTGCAGATGTCTTCCACCGCTTTCAGGACATCTGTGTACTGAAGGTATTTCCTGGAAGATAGGACACACCAGTCACTGTTAAGGACCATGAAAGTGAATTTTTTTTTGCACTCGTAAAAATTCTTCCTCAGATTAATCTATTGGGGGGACACAGCAGACCTCTGGCGTAAGCAATCCCAAAAACAAAAACGTTGCTGTAACTCAGGGGTAGGCAACCTTGGCACTCCAGCTATGGCAAAACTACCAATCCCATCATGCCTCTGCCCTTGAGGGTCATGCCTGTGGCTTTCAGATTTTTAGACCCCTTTATACTGGGCAAAATGAAGACAAAGAAAAATGGATAGCCGCACTCCAAAACCTGATGGGTGGTCTTTTATTCAATAGACAGCATGTACAAAAATAGGGTCACAGCAGTGAAAACAAGGAACAGCCGACGCGTTTCGCACTGGATCAGTGCTTATTCATGGCCATTGAATATTGAATAAAAGACCACCCATCAGGTTTTGGAGTGCGGCTATCCTTTTTTCTTTGTCTTCATTTTGCTTAGTGCACCGCCAGCACCCTCGGTATCCTGCACCACCTGTAACCATTTAGTGATCCCACCTGGAGCGGTGACTCCTTTCTTTCTACCCTTTATACTGGGGCCACCCGTGCATTGGCTGCTCATTTTAGCGGCGCATTTTATTGCCGTTTAACCACTTACGACCCGGACCAAAATGCAGGTAAAAGGACCTGGCCCCTTTTTGCTATTCGGCACTGCGTCGCTTTAACTGACAATTGCGCGGTCGTGCGGCGTGGCTCCCAAACAAAATTAGCGTCCTTTTTTCCCCCCACAAATAGAGCTTTCTTTTGGTGGTATTTGATCACCTCTGCGGTTTTATTTTTTTGCGCTATAAACAAAAATAGAGCGAATTTTTTTTTTTTACTTTTTGCTGTAATAAATATCCCCAAACATATATATATAGATTTTTTTTTAGGCAGATACATATTCTTCTACATATTTTTGGTAAAAAAAAAAGAATAATAAGTGTTTATCGATTGGTTTGCGCAAAATGTATAGCGTTTACAAAATAGGGGATCGTTTTATTGCATTTTTATAAAAAAAACTTTTTTTACCACTAATGGCGGCGATCAGCGATTTTTTTCGTGACTGCGACATTATGGCGGACACTTTTGACACATTTTTGGGACCATTGTCATTTTCACAGCAAAAAAAATTCTATAAAAATGCACCGATTACTGTGAAAAGGACAATGGCAGTGAAGGAGTTAACCACTAGGGGGCGCTGTAGGGGTCAAGTGTGACCTCATGTGTGTCTCTAGCTGTAGGGGGGGGGGGGGGGTGTGACGTCATTGATCGCCTTTCCCTATATCAGGGAACAGACGATCAGTGACACTGCCACTGTGAAAAACAGGGAAGGTGTGTTTACACTTACCTCTCCCCGTTCTTCAGCTCCAGTGACCGATAGCGGGACACCGGCGGCGATCGAGTCCGCGGGTCCTGCAGTCACGGAGCTTCAGACCGGGTCGCAGGCGTGCGTGCCACGCACGGCTGGGCACTTAAAGAGGACGTACCTGTACGTGCATGTGCCCAGCTGTGCCATTCTGCCGACGGACGTATATGTGCAGGAGGCGGTCCTTAAAGGATCACTAAAGGAAAAAGTTTTATTAGCTTCCTTTACCTTACTGCAGTACTGGTTTCATGTCCTTATTGTTCGTTTTTGCTTTGAAGTTGCTGTAATCCTGCTCTGTTCTCCACACTTCCTGCTTGTCTGTTTCCTTATAACCACAGTGCTGGGAGCTTTCTCACGGTGGTTTAAGCTGTCATTACTGTGGGCCAGATTCTCAGAGGCGCTATCGCCGTTTTTTTCACCGGGTATCTATGCGAGTGATTCTTAGAATCACTTTGGCATAGATACGGGTGAAGATCCGACAAGTGTAATTGTATTACACTGGCGGATCGTAGATGTTATGACAACTCCGGCCACTAGGTGGCCTTTACGTTGTTTTCTTATTTGCCTATGCAAATGAGGCTAATACGCCGATTCCCGAACGCTTTTACGCCGCCCCGTCGTCGCTTACGTCGTTTTCGTCCGCGTAAGGTTACCCCTGCAAAGATGTGGAGTGACCTTACGCAGTACCGTCGGATGCCATGTTAAGTATGGCGTCGGGTCAGCGTCGGCTTTTTCCGTCGGTTACGTCGTTAGCGGATAGGGCATTGCGTAAGTGACGATCACGTCGTTTTGACGTCGGTTTGGCCGACGCTTTCCGACGTGAGCTGGAGCATGCGCACTGGGCTTTTTCCCCGGCCGGCGCATGCGCAGTTCGATCGACGCGGGGGGAGCGCTTAATTTAAATACAAGCCGCCCCCTTTGAATTACGTGGGCTTACGCTGGGCCATTTACTCTACGCATCCGCAAACTACGGAGCAAGTGCATGGAGAATACGGCACTTGCTCTGTTAAGTTGCGGCGGCGCAGTGTAAATGGCTTACGCTACGCCAGCGAAAATGTATGAGAATCTGGCCCTGTGTGTCTAAAACTCCTCAGAACCAATCAGATTCATTTTAAAAACAAAACACTGCCCTGGATTTGTTTGTTTTTGTTCTGTGTGTCTCTCTCTACTTCACAGAAACATGAAGCCAGTTCAAAAGTGAAACTAACCTGCAGGCACATTGTATGATTGATTTTTATCTATTTTTAATCATTTTGAAAAGGAATCAGTTAACTTTTATGGACCAGATTCAGGTAGATGGGAGCATCTTTGCTCTGGAGCAGGAGTCTCCAAACTACGGCCCTCCAGGTGTTCAGGAACTACAATTCCCATCATGCCTAGTCATGTCTACGAATGTCAGAGTTTTACAATGCCTCATGGGAAGTGTAGTTCCAGAGCAGCTGGAGGGCCGTAGTTTGGAGATCCCTGCTCTGGAGTAACGATTCTCATTTACGTTACGCTGCCGAAATTTTAGGAGCAAGTGCTGTTATTCATGAAGCACTTGCTCCTAAAGTTGCGGCAGCGCATCGCAAATGAGCCGGCGGAATTCAAATTGGGCGGGTACGGGGCGTGTATTATTTAAACTAAGCGCGATCCCGCGGCGAACGTACTGCGCATGCGTCGAGTGTCAATGCATCCCAGTGCGCATGCTCCAAATTCTGTCAGTGAACGTCAATGACGTCAAATCCCCATTCATGGACGTTTTACGCAAGCGACGCGATTTTTTTTTTTCCGACGCGATGACGACGCCTATACTTAACATAGGATACTCCGCTAGGGGGCTGCTTTATCTTTACGCCGCATATCGCTTAAGGAAACGTGGGAAAGTCACTGCGTCGCGCCCGAATACGATCGTGAATTGCCGATTCCCGCTGATTAACATATTTTTTCAGCGTAAATCAGCGGGAACGCCCCCGGCGCCATTTTTAAATTAAAGTTGCGATGCGATGGCGAAATTCAATTGCGCCGATCGCATCGGAAACACCAACCCGGCGTTTCTTGTTTTCTGGTTACAGAAAACAGAAACGCCGGCTTAAAGTGACAGTTAGGCTGAAGTATCTCAGATACCCCCGCCATAACTCTACCTGAATCTGGCCCTATGTCTCTATACCCTGTAAACAGTCATTTCAGCAAAAACATTTTTTTTCCTTTAGTGACCCTTTTTTAAGTGGTTAATGTACAGGATGCATTAAGGTGAAAAAACACGAAGCTTTACAACCCCTTTAACTCACCACAGCAGGCTCTGCAGGTTCTCGTGGAATCGTATTCCCTTCTCACGCTCGCCATTGGGCTGTACCCAGGACTGGCACAGGAAACGTTTCACAATGGAGGCTGTTTCAGCGAAAAGAGGTCACACAAGGTTACACGCACGTTTAGCAGATCAGGCAGTACATAGCCGAGACGTCAGGAGGCCGCCATTATACCTATCTTGCCGTGATACGGAAGGGCGTCGGTCTTCTCTGCCAGGCTGATCAGCAGCTGTGTAAGACACAGGGCGCAGCGCATGCTCGGGACACTGCTGCAAAGGTTCTGCAGGTAGCCGAAGCTGTGGCTGGGAGTAAAAAGGGTGGAGGAGAGCAATGAATTCTGGGAAGCCGCAGATCTGTCCGTCGCACAGTGGGGATTATGTACTAAAAACGGAGGGTGCAAAATCTGGTGCAGCTGCGCATTGGGAGCCAATCAGCTTCTAACTTCAGCTCGTTCAATTAGCCGCTTCAGCCCCGGAAGAATTTACCCCCTTCCTGACCAGAGCACTTTTTTTTCGATTCGGCACTGCATCGCTTTAACTGGCAATTGCGCGGTCGTGCGACGTGGCACCCAAACAAAATTGGCGTCCTTTTTCCCCCACAAATAGAGCTTTATTTTGGTGGTATTTGATCACCCTTGCATTTTTTATTTTTTTGCGCTATAAACAAAAAAAAATGGAGGGGGGAAAAAGAAAGCAATATTTTTGACTTTTTGCTATAATAAATATCCCCCAAAAATATATATAAACATTTTTTTTCCCTCAGTTTAGGCCGATATGTATTCTTCTAATAATTTTTGGTTAAGTTATAACGTCTACAAAATAGGGGATAGTTTTATGGCATTTTTATTATTGTTATTTATTTTTACTAGTAATGGCGGCGATCTGTGATTTTTATTGTGACTGCGACATTACGGCGGACACATTGGACACTTTTGATTCTATTTTCGGACCATTCACATTTATACAGCGATCAGTGCTATAAAAATGCACTGATTACTGTGTAAATGTCACTGTCAGGGAAGGAGTTAACCACTAGGGGGCGATCAAGGGGTTAAATGTGTTCCCTAGTGTGTGTTCTAACTGTGGGGGGGGGGGGGTGGGCTACAAGTGACACGACAGAGATCATTGCTCCCATTTACAGGGAGCAGTAGCTCAGTGTCCTGTCACAAAGCAGAACAGGGTAATGCCTTGTTTACATAGGCATCTCCCCGTTCTGCCTCTACGTGACACGATCGCAGGCCGCCGGCGAACATCGAGATTGTGGGGCCCCCACAGTCATGGAGAGAGCGGCGGGCACGGTCACAGAGAGAGCTGCGGGTATGGTCACGGAGAGCGCGGTGGGTACGGTCGCGAAGAGCGCAGCGGGTACGGTCGCGAAGAGCGCGGCGAGTACGGTCGCGAAGAGCGCGGCGGGCACAGTCACGGAGAGCGCGGCGGGCACGGTCACGGAGAGCGCGGTTACGGAGAGTGTGGCGGGCACGTGGCTTATTGAAAGGGAATGTACAGGTACGTCCATTTGCCCACCGCTGCCATTGTGCCGACGTATATCGGCGTGCATCGGTCGGCAAGTGGTTAAGCTTTGTCAATAAATCCCGGAAGCCGATCGGTTTCTATGCAGAGCTGCACCAGATTTTGCACTCTCCAGTTTTAGTAAATCTCCCACAGTGCGTTAGAATCTTCTTACCTGACCAGCTCTTCTATCGTCAGATCCGCGTCCGCGTCCGTCTCCTTCAGCCTTCCCACCAGGATACCCAGTGCTGCCTTCAGCAAAGGGCGGTTCTCAAGCTGAGAGAATCCAGACCTAAAAAAAAAAAAAGTCACTGCATTACCTGGCCACATGTGCAGCCTTAGATACACAAAGGACCCCGGCTCAGGGACCAATCACCATTCATATATGTATATATGTGATATGTATAGTGGAGAGATGACAAACCAGGCAAATAGGGTGTGGAACACCTGAAGCAGCAGCTGGTAGCAGGAGGACATGTAGGTATGTTCTTTAAGGTCTATCCCCAGGGCATCCACTACGCCATTCTTCTCTGTCAGCAGAGTCTGAATTTGAGAGAAAGGAAGACACTGAGCTCAGCACACAATATACCCAACACTGGCAACAGTCCAATCAGATCAATACAGAGTGATCAGGGCGCTCGGGACCAGCATGCTGCTCCCATTGTATAGTAATAAGGTCGCTATTTAGTAATCAGATCAATACGGAGTACTCTGGGGAACTCAGAACCAGAATGCTGCTCCCATTGTGTACCAATTAGACCTACACAGAGTACTATGGGCACCCATGAACAGCATGCTGCTCCCATTATATACTAATCAGATCAATGCCAAGTACTATGGGCACTAGGGTCAGGCATGCCACTCCCAGTGTAAATGAATCGAATCAATATCAAGTGCTATAGGCACTTAGTCCTGGCAGTACCTATTACAACCGAATCCCTGCCAGGACCTCCAGAATCCTTAACAGGCTTTCCAGTGGTACTCTGACACTCTATGCCAGGACTCCCAATGTTGCTTGCAGAATCCCTGGCAGGACTTCTAGTGGTACTCACAGAATCCCTGCCAGGACTTCCAAATGGTACTTGAAGCATCCCTGCCAGTATTTCCAGTGGGACTCCCAAAAAAAAAACCTGCCAGGACTTCCAAGGCTACTTGCAAAATCAATGCCAGGCCTCCCAATGGAACTTGCAGAATCTATGCCAGGACTTCCAATGGAACTTGCAGAATCTATGCCAGGACTTCCAATGGAACTCGCAGAATCTAGGCCAGGACTTCCAAAGGAACTTGCAGAATCTATGCCAGGACTTCCAATGGAACTCGCAGAATCTATGCCAGGACTTCCAATGGAACTCGCAGAATCTATGCCAGGACTTCCAATGGAACTCGCAGAATCTAGGCCAGGACTTCCAAAGGAACTTGCAGAATCTATGCCAGGACTTCCAATGGAACTCGCAGAATCTATGCCAGGACTTCCAATGGAACTCGCAGAATCTAGGCCAGGACTTCCAAAGGAACTTGCAGAATCTATGCCAGGACTTCCAATGGAACTCGCAGAATCTATGCCAGGACTTCCAATGGAACTCGCAAAATCTATGCCAGGACTTCCAATGGAACTCGCAAAATCTATGCCAGGACTTCCAATGGAACTCGCAAAATCTATGCCAGGACTTCCAATGGAACTCGCAAAATCTATGCCAGGACTTCCAATGGAACTTGCAGAATCTATGCCAGGACTTCCAATGGAACTTGCAGAATCTATGCCAGGACTTCCAATGGAACTTGCAGAATCTATGCCAGGACTTCCAATGGAACTTGCAGAATCTATGCCAGGACTTCCAATGGAACTCGCAGAATCTATGCCAGGACTTCCAATGGAACTTGCAGAATCTATGCCAGGACTTCCAATGGAACTCGCAGAATCTATGCCAGGCCTCCCAAAGGAACTTGCAGAATCTATGCCAGGCCTCCCAATGGAACTCGCAGAATCTATGCCAGGCCTCCCAAAGGAACTGGCAGAATCTATGCCAGGACTTCCAATGGAACTCGCAGAAGCAATGCCAGGACTTCCAATGGAACTTGCAGAATCTATGCCAGGACTTCCAAAGTTCCCTAAAATGGCGATGGGTGTGTCCTCTGACCAGATGGGTATTTAAGCTTCAACCTATGAAGTAGTTGGTGATGTGTCTTCTCACCAGCTACAATCCCGCTGTCAAATATAAGCTATTATACTTGCCTATGAAACTGCCTGACCTTTGCTGACCCGGACTGACCCTGAATATTTTTCTGTCTGCCAAGAACCCTGCCCGGACCTGGCTACTCTTCTGCCTGCCAAGACCTCTGCCCGGACCTGGCTACTCTTCTGCCTGCTAGGACCTCTGCCTAGACCTGGCTACTCTTCTACCTGACAAGACCTCTGAATGGATCTAATTACTCTTCTGCCTGCCAAGACATCTGCCCGGACCTGGCTACTCTTCTACCTGACAAGACCTCTGAATGGATCTAATTACTCTTCTGTCTGCCAAGACCTCTGCCTAGACCTGGCTACTCTTCTGCCTGCCAAGACCTCTGCCCGGACCTGGCTACTCTTCTGCCTGCCAAGACCGCTACATGGATCCGCCTACTCTTCTGCCTGCCAAGACCTCTGCCTAGACCTGGCTACTCTTCTGCCTGCCAAGACCTCTGCCCGGACCTGGCTACTCTTCTGCCTGCCAAGACCTCTGCATGGATCTGCCTACTCTTCTGCCTGCCAAGACCTCTACATGGATCCGCCTACTCTTCTGCCTGCCAAGACCTCTGCATGGATCTGCATACTCTTCTGCCTGCCAAGACCTCTGCATTGACCCGACTAATCTTCTGCCCGCTAAGACCTTTCCCCAGGTCTGAATACTCTTCTCTGACATTTGCAGAAAATTAAACCAGAACCTTTAGGGTCTCTGGCCCATCTCCAACTTCAGGAGCTCTGAGGAAGACCAGATATCACTTAGACCCCGTGCCTTGGATTAGCCTGTGTCACCTGCCTTGGGAGCACCAAAACAGTACCGACATGCTTCTCCCATTGTATGCTAATCAGATCTGGCTTGCTGCTCCTGGCATGCTTCTCCTATTGTGTACTAAACAGAACAATACAGGGTACTATGGGTACTCGGTACCAGCACGTGTCACATATTAGGTAATGAGCTGCGTCTGCTTACCTGGAAATAGTTGTGGGTGTTCTCCATGTGGTTGCACAGAGGGTTCAGCAGCTGCACCACAAATTTTACCACTTCCTGTGGTGTCTTCTGCTTTAGATGGGAGAACTCCGAGTTCTTGGATCCCTTCACCTGGGCAGACAAGAGACTTGAAAGAACTCTGCTCAGTGTTACCTACATTCATACTGGCCAATTAACATAAATCCTAAAGTAATGTCAGTTAACCCCTTGCCACCCGGCCAATTCTGACACTTCTTCCCTACATGTAAAAATCATAATTGTTTTGCTAGAAAATTACATAGAACCCCCAAACATTATAGGGCAAAGACCCTAGAGAATACAATGGCGGTTGTTGGAACTCTTTATCTCACACAGTATTCGCGCAGCAATTTTTCGAACGCATCATTTTTTGGGGGGGTGTGGAGGGGGGACGTTTTTGTGCTTAAAAAAAAAGTAAAGTTAGCCCAATGTTTTTGCATATTGTGAAAGATTAAATTACACCGAGTAAATACATACCTAACATGTCACGCTTCAAAATTGCAAAAGCTTGTGGAATGGCGCCAAAAATCCTCATGGGCGACAGTTTTATTTTATTTTTTACTGGTTACATGTTTTGAGTTACAGAGGAGGTCCAGCGCTAGTATTATTGCTCTCGCTCGAACGTTCACGGGCAAAACTCACATGTGTGGTTCGAACACCGTTTTCAAAAGTGGGCGGGACCTACGTATGCGTTCGCTTCTGAGTGCGCGCACACGGAAACAGGGGCGGCGGATCCGTTCTCCGACACACCGATCGCATCGGTGAGTCAGTAGACGCACCGGAGGGCAGCGGGAGGAGGAAGTCTATTCTTGCCTCCCGTTAGAACAATCAAGCGGCAGAACCGCCGCTATGATCATTCTTATGGTGCAGGGAATCGCCGGCTGCCGACCACCCAGAATGCGGGGAAGGAGGGAGAGGAAGGGAGAGCGGAAAGTAGGGCAGACCCCCGATCGACCTCCCAGGAATGCACCAGCTGCACCACCATGCCAAGGCAAGGGGACTGTCCTGCGACCACCGGCTGGAGGCATTCCGGACAGAACCAACGTCCGAGCAGTTACGGCATGGCTGTCGGCCCAGCACACTGTGACATGGACATAGAGCCCGGTCATATGTGTGCCCTGGAGCGTACAGCTCACTAGCCACCCCTGGAGCAATGGGGCATGTCATGGACGGCCCAGAGTGTAGCTAAAGGCTGGCACACGCTCGATGGCCGAGCATGGGGGGACTACAAGGATTGAGGATCCAGCCTGTCACCCAGTCGGCAGTTGATTGTAGATCTCAGAATCCAAAAAAAAATACAGGAGAAACAAGGAGAAAGCATGAAAAATCGCAAAAAAATCTCCAGAGCACATGGGCCCAGAAGAGCCATGTCATCTCCTATTGCTAGGCAGAAAAAAAAATTGAAGCTGCCTGATGCAGAGAGAGGGATGTACCCTGGGAGGTACTGTACTGTGTAGAGTGTTTAACACTTAACATGCTGTTTTTCTGCCTAGTCAATCTCCTAAAAAGGGAGGATAATACCCTAGGGTCAAAGGCTGCTGTGTCCGTCCATGAACGGAAGAGAAAGAATGATATCTGAATGATGCCTGTAGCTGCACCCATCATTCAGATATCCCCGCTCAAAGCCAATGACGTCATAGGACGGCAGCGGGTGGGAAGTGGTTAAACAACCTTTTTTAGTAAAACATATAATTGGTGGCTTAAAAATTTCCTTTTTTCTGGAGCTCTTCGGGCACAGCTGTTAACATGTACAATGTACACTGTCATCTCTTGGGTAAAGCAACCATTCCTCATGGTGAAACCCATGAATTCAAGAACCAAACAGTGTCACGGGCCGCTTGTGATAGATAAAGATCTGCAGGTTGTTCAGGAACATGGTGAGGGCACACAAGACCCTGGAGAGCCCTCTAAACACTATGAAACTATTACCGTACTTTCCTTTCAGCAAATCTGCAGTGTATGGTTTACACACCTCCCCATCCTGTGGAAGAATGTTTTATTATTTAGGCTCCATACCTTCATCATCAGGAATGATCTCTTTGCAGCCATGAGGACATGTTCCATTTTGTGGGAAAGGTCCTCCAGAAGGAATACTAGCTCGGCTGGTCCCAGCTGCACCACCTCGGTCGCCTGTCAATAAACATTTCATTATTATACCGTATACTCGAGTATAAGCCGAGGCACCTAAACTTATTGACTCGAGTATAAGGCTAGAGTGTCCATCTGCATGCCTCACTTTTCCTCACTGTGTCCATGCCTCACTGTGCCCATGACTAGACTGACATTTAACATGGGAGTCTACGGAAGGGGTGCCCGGGTTTGAAAAATCGGTGCTCCCCAGCCGTAGGTCCCCCAGACAACAAACTTTGCACACTTGTAGAGGAGAAATGGGGCTACATGTGTGCCAAGTTTCGTTTTTTTTTCCACCTTAATGCATCCTATCCCCGACGACCTCTTTTTGATGACGAAACGCATAGGTGTGGCTTAGCTGGAAACGTCATCACGCATTACCCATGCAATACCGCAACATAGATGGAGACACACTATACGGAGCACAGCAGATGGGAGACGGCTCAGAGGAGACGTCGCTTCCCTTTATAACCATCACGCTTTATTGCCCTCTTAATTGTAAGTGCAATTTTTTATTTCAATAAACCCGCTTTTATTACGGTACTACACTATGGGGCCTCCCCTTATTTCTTATTTTATGAGATTCTGATCCGGTTTTTCACCCATTGGAACAAGGTCACTTTGGATTGGTCCTTTCAGCACACCCATCTGGAGATAGTCTGCCCGGGAAGACTTCAAACAGCCCTGCGCTTGTTATGATCACTGTCACGGTGGTCATACATTTGTGGTAAGGAGACTACAACACACGAGTTGGTGTCCTTTTTGGTGGTGGCACTTCGTTCATTTTTTGTCACAGATCATCGTTTATGAACTTTGTATATCTAAATATATACATTATTTATAATCTTCATAGACATTCTTCAACTATTTTTGTGGATCATTAATTTTGGACTTTTTTCACTTCTTCGCATGAATTTAATTTTGTCACGTGTACGCTAATTTATCAACAGCTTGGTTTTTTATAACGCCCTCCTTCTCTCCACCGAGTCACGGCTTTGATTGGATAGATTGATAGCAGCGCAGCCACTGGCATCTATGGACCCAGGAGTGCCCCCCCAAGGTAACCCCCTCGGTCATACCTCCACTGTGCAGTTCGTTTTGCACAGAGTGGCCCCGGTCCTCCTGTTCTGGGGTCCTACGACAGCTCTCGCGGCTCCTCCGTGCATTAGATAACTCCCTCTGGGAAGCTCTATCCAGAGGGGGTTACCTTGGGGGGGACGCTCCCGAGTCCATAGGCGCCAATGGCTGCGCTGCTATCAATCTATGGACTCAGGAGCTGGACTCAGGAGTGCCCACCCCAAGGTAACCCCCTCTAGAGAGAGCTTCCCAGAGGGGGTTATCTATTGCGGGGAGGAGCCGAGAGAGCCCAGAACAGGAGGATCAGGGCCACTCTCTGCAAAACGAACTGCACAGTGGAGGTAAGTATGATATGTTTGTTATTAAAAAAAAATAGAAACTTTAAGTGAACCTGTAGTTTTATCCTATATTGCTCAGCAGCATTGTCTCGTTACCTTTGTGCACATTTCGGAGTCTAGGAGAGATCGGGTGAGCAAGCCGCTATGGAGAACCGTGAAGACCTCAAGATCCAGCTCCCGGAAGTATGGACGGAAGCTGCTCAGGTTGACGGAAGGCTTACCAATCTCTTCAGGCTCCTGGTAGAAAACACACATTTATTATAAGCAGAGCCGTTACTGATTAATGCCTCATTAACATACATTTTTGGCAGATTTACACAAAGTCAGGACATACACAAGTTTTACAAATAAAGCTACAACATACAATTATACGGGACAGTCAACACTCGCATTACGGTCCGAGTTTAACATTTCCAAACTCGAGCGGAATGGAAAGAGCTTCTAAAAAGCTTACTGAAAGTTCTGCAAATACTTTGTAAAAGCTCCTTGTCCAAACGTATCTTCTACAAGATGAAACCCGTGTGAATAAAGGGCCTTACAGGTCTTGTCCCTCCCTCTGAATGTGAGTGGACAGTAAAAAGAGAAGCATCAGATTGGTGAGCGTGTGGATAGGTGCAGCGTGGTGTGGTGGAAGAAAACAGTCATGTCGCGTACACACGGTCGTTTAACCACTTAACGCCCGTCGCATGCCTATGTACGTCCACAGAATGGCACGTACAGGCAGATGGGCGTATATTTACGTCTCTGCCTTCTAGCGGGTCGGGGGTCCGATCGGGGCCCCCTCCGCTGCGTGCGGCTTACCTCCCGGAGCGATCCGACTTGAGGGGGCGGCTGCACAACTCACTGGTGCCTCTCTTCAATCTGAGTTATTTCATGTCTGCTGGAGTTTGTTTTAAAGGGGTTGTAAAGGTACAATAATTTTTTTCCCCTAAATATCTTCCTTTCCCTTAGTGCAGTCCTCCTTCACTTACCTCATCCTTCTATTTTGCTTTTAAATGTCCTTATTTCTTCTGAGAAATCCTCACTTCCTGTTCTTCTGTCTGTAACTCCACGCAGTAAAGCGAGGCTTTCTCCCTGGTGTGGAGTGTCCTGCTCGCCCCCTCCCTTGGACTACAGTAGAGTCAGGACACCCACTAACACACAGCTCCTTTCTCTATCTGCAACGTAGAGAGCGTCCTGACTCTCCTGTAGTCCAAGGGGGGCGAGCACGACACTCCACACCAGGGAGAAAGCCTCACATTACTGTGTGGAGTTACAGACAAAAGAACAGGAAGTGAGGATTTCTCAGAAGAAATAAGGACATTTAAAAGCAAAATGGAAGGATGAGGTAAGTGAAGGAGGATATTTAGGGAAAAAATAATTGTAACTTTAACTTTACAACTCGATTTAAAGATCAGAGGTATGGTGAACCCCTGACAACAAGCGGGAAGGAGTTTGCATGAGAGAAGCCCTGAAGCTGTGACTGGAAAGTGGTAAACCTAAGAAGAAGATGGTGATGATTGTACGAAGTTTGAATTTGAAGTGTGAATTTCCACCTTGTCTAGCTGGGTCTTCTCCGTCTCTGTGTCCATCTGTTCTTCTATCTGGGAACCTTCTTCAGAGGAGTTCTTTGTATCGGTCTTTTTGCGTTTTTTACCTATGGGATACAAAACAGAAGGGGAACGGTTCACTGAAGAAATAAAAAAAAACTTTAGACCCTGTAACGGATTGACCCGTGACACCCAGAGACTTTTAAAGGATGGGGGGTACTCCTGTGCCAGCGTCACGAATGACTCTTGGGTCCAGGGTCACCCTGTGCCCCTTTTGGGCATAGAGTGACTGAGAAAGGATAATTCATGTTTGCAGGATATCTTGAGATATTACAAGTTGTTGGTTTATTCTGACCCTATCGGTCAATAGTGACTCATTCCTCTGTGTAACTTAGGCTGTTGAGATGCTAATTGAGTCTGCTTCTACAGACCTTTTCATTGTGTGATGCTAATGACACTGTATGGTGTGAAAATACTATTGATGATAGATATGTGTTGGCAGTCTGACATCTCAGGTGTAGTAATTAGGTCATGTTAATTATGTCTGACCGGTGCCAAAACGTCTGACATAGGATTATGCAGGTGAATAAGCTTATTGTCGGAGTCAGGACGTCTGGGGAGATAATTAGCCCATCTGAAGGTGTATTGAAGCCCCAGTGTGTGATGTTAGGGGGGTGGAGAGTTTCATTGTCCCTGTGATTAACTGTGACATGTTTATAAGACTGAGAGTTACCATTAAAAGTGTTCATACATTTGACTCGGAGAACGGAGCTTGCCTCCTCTTTATTCTGGGAAATGGAATGGATCGTGTCTGCTGGTTTGTCGGAGTGTCGGATAAGCTGTCTTGGGTGGGGTGATGGAAGATCGTAAACGGTGGTGACCGTTACAGACCCCTTTCACACTGAAGAGTTTTTACAGTGCTTTAGCGTTAAAAATAGCGCTATTAAAACAGTCTCAATGCATCTCAATGGACCCTTTCAAACTGAGTTCTGCAAACAGCATCTTTGGAGCAGCTTTTGGGCGCTGAAAAAAAAAACGCTCCAAAAACACCCCTCTCCATTGAAATGATTCGAAAGCGCTGTAAAATGCTTTGCCCTTTCACACTGAGGCACTGCAAAAATGCCCTAAAACTTCAGGGTCTTAGCGGTGCTTTACCAGCACATTTGGATTGCAGATGAGGCTTTGCTCGAATAACCCTCGAAAAACGCCCCAGTGTGAAAGGGGCCTTAGAGTGGTACTAAATCCTCTCCTTTTTGGTCATAAACACTGATCAGCACGGACCAAAGTCCTAAAGAAGTTCAACTTTTATCTTTTCCAGCCTCCTCTGCACCGCTTCCACGAACTTCTAGCAAGAGAACTCAAACTCACTTTTTTGGGGAACCAGTGACATTATGAGTAATCAGTGCTAAAATATATGCACTGTTACTGTACTAACTATACTGGCAGGGAAAGGGTTAACATCAGGGACGATCAAAGGGTTAAGTGTGTCCCTAGTTGGTGCGAGGAAAGGTCTAACTGGATGAAGACAGAGATCAGGGTTTCTGATTAGCAGGAACACAAGATCTCCATCTTCTTCCCTGTCAGAATGGCGATCTGCCTTGTTTACATCGCCGTTCTGCCTCTCTGGAAAACGATCGTGGGTGGCCGCTCATTGGCTGACCCGCTGATTGGCTCCCCCTCTATCCAATCAGCGATGGCACGTGCCCAGCAAGTGTCTATTGCACAAAATGAGGTACAGGTACGTTGTTCGCGCAACAGAGTCAACCTACCGCAGTACAACTGCTGTATGCTGTTTAACAGGCTTTAAAGAAACAGGATCTTTTTTTTTTTTTTCAGGGTTACAAAAGCTTTAATAAAATGAACCCCCATTATCCATTTTACAACCATATACATGACAGCACCTACCCCCACCATATACATGACAGCACCTACCCCCACCATATACATGACAGCACCTACCCCCACCATATACATGACAGCACCTACCCCCACCATATACACAACAGCACCTACCCCCACCATATACACGACAGCACCTACCCCCCACCATATACACGACAGCACCTACCCCCCACCATATACATGACAGCACCTACCCCCCACCATATACACGACAGCACCTACCCCCCACCACATACACGACAGCACCTACCCCCACCACATACACGACAGCACCTACCCCCACCATATACACGACAGCACCTACCCCCACCACATACACGACAGCACCTACCCCCATCATATACACGACAGCACCTACCCCCATCATATACACGACAGCACCTACCCCCACCATATACATGACAGCACCTACCCCCACCATATACATGACAGCACCTACCCCCACCATATACATGACAGCACCTACCCCCACCATATACATGACAGCACCTACCCCCACCATATACATGACAGCACCTACCCCCACCATATACATGACAGCACCTACCCCCACCATATACATGACAGCACCTACCCCCACCATGTACATGACAGCACCTACCCCACCATGTACATGACAGCACCTACCCCACCATGTACATGACAGCACCTACCCCACCATGTACATGACAGCACCTACCCCCACCATGTACATGACAGCACCTACCCCCACCATGTACATGACAGCACCTACCCCACCATGTACATGACAGCACCTACCCCACCATGTACATGACAGCACCTACCCCACCATGTACATGACAGCACCTACCCCACCATGTACATGACAGCACCTACCCCCACATACATTGTAAGCAGTACCTTTCTTTGCCTTCTTTGGAGGGACAGCTGCTACCGTGCTTGGTGGGACTTCTTGTTGCTCACAGTCAAAGTTTGCAGGTGGGGGAATATATCCAGGAGATTCTGGAAGAATAATGTAAATTAATGAAAATTGTAGGACAATCATGTAGACAAAAATTGGAGTTCCAGGAAAGAAAATCGCTCAATAACCCAAGCGTCGCCCCCCCCCCCCCCCCCCCCCCCATCAACACAGTCAGTGTTGATGGGAGAATCCCTCCCGTGAAGTTATTGCGTCCCCCCAGAATTATTCTGTTCCATGCCTTGTAATTTTCTATCATTCTGTATCGCAGCACCCTCTGCTTCTCACACAAACCCCAGCTTTGCCCCTTTCCAGCTGTCACAGCGTGTAGCCAACGTGACCCCTATAGGTGACACAATTATCAGGAAGAGACCAATGTTACCTGCGAGGCACTTCTCCAGCAAAGACTGCAGCCATGTGATGTTCTGTAGCCGTGTTAACACTTTTCCCTTCATATCAGCATTTGCTTGCATACAGAAAGCATTGATAACCTAAAAAAGGAGAACAGATCAGTGTCACACCTAGAACAGCAAAATATATATACAGTGAAACCTCGGATTGCGAGTAACGCGGTTAACAAGCGTTTCGCAATACAAGCATTTTTTTTTTTTTAAATCCTTACTCGGTTTGCGAGTGTTGTCTCGTGAAAAGAGCGGGATTCAAGCCACAGCGGCGTTCAGTATCGCATTTGGCCAGAGGTGCGGGGGCGCCGGAGCCGTTTGGAAATACTCGGAAACACTCCTGAGCCTTTCCAAGTTCAACCGAGCTGTCCCCAAGTATTTCCGAAGCTCTCCGCCGGAAACTCCCAATGGGGAAACTCGCTTTGATATGCAAGTGCTTTAGATTTAGGGCTGCAACTAACGATTATTTTCATAATCGATTAGTTGGCCGATTGTTTCGATTAATCGGATTATAGCCTTTAAAAAAAAAAATTTGCATTTACATTTTTTTTTTGGGCAGATTACAAAACGCAAATTGCCACAAAAACACATTACATGATTTTCTGCAGCTTCTCCATTGAAGTATATTGAACCAAAAAAAATAAAATAATAGCACCGTTTTGCGTTAAAAAGTCCTCGCCCTTTCCAAATACGCAGCAGCTTAAAAAAAAAAAAAATCATACATGTGAACACGTCCCATAGGAAAACATGTAAATTAACTGTAGTGTGTTTCTGCAAAAAGCACCAAAAACAGGCGTGACCCCGGCCTGAGATGTTTAGTAACATAATGGGGGTTAAAAAAATAAATTAAAAAAAATTAAGTACAAAAAGAGCAAATAATCGCTACTGTAAGTTGTTATTTTTTTTTACTGTGGGACAGTGAAAGTAACATTTACAGCAGCGATTTGCTTTTTTGTACTATAAAGGGCTAATTTTTTTTTTTTTTTTAACCCCATTATGTTACTGACCGATTAATCGATTATGAAAATTGTAATCGATTAACTTCATAATCGATTAGTTGTCAATGAATCGATTAGTTGTTTCGGCCCTATTTGGATTACAAGCGTTCTCCTGGAACGGATTATACTCGTAATCCGAGGTTCCTCTGTATATACATATTATTACAAGTATCAGAGATTTATCATTTAATCACCTCTCTGAACCAATTAATGGTGAAGAAGAGCAGTGAGCACAGGAATTCTCGCTCTTGTCTGGACAGGGAATTCATCTTGTCTATGACATCAAGATCCGTGAGATACACGGGGCACCCTGGAAAGAGAAACGCCCAGATATTACACACCAGTGTAGCGGATGGTAGAAATGTGTGTGTATAGGATGTGATGTACTACAGAGTAAAAAGTAGGATTTCCCCGATACCAATACTAGTATCGGCACCGATACCGAGCATTTGCCCAAGTACTTGTACTCGGGCAAATGCTACCGATGCTTCGCCCGATACCTGGACCGTCAGCTGTGATCGGTGTGTGGGAGAGTTACAAGCTTCTCCCCCCTTGGCTTTCAGCTGCTTTAGTAAAATCTATACAGCAGTGACCGGTGCTTGCAACTCCCCCACACACGATCACCGCTGACCATCTCTGCATCCCCCTCCAGTCCCCCTCCGTTCTGCAGCTGTCCCCCTCCATTTTTCCTCCGTGTCCCTCTCTGTTCTGCTGCTGTCCCCCTCTGTTCTGCTGTCCCCCTCCAGTTTTCTTCCGTGTCCCCCTCCGTTCCGCTGCTGTCCCCCTCCGTTCTGCTGCTGTCCCCCTCCGTTCTGCTGCTGTCCCCCTCCGTTCTGCTGCTGTCCCCCTCCATTTTTCCTCCGTGTCCCTCTCCGGTCTGCTGTCCCCCTCCAGTTTTCCTCCGTGTCCCCCTCCGTTCTGCTGTCTCTCTCCATGTCCTCCTCCTTCCTTTTCTGTATGAACAGAGTCAGTGATCACTGACTCTGTCCATTCACATAACTGAAACATTGTAGCCTCCTGTGATTACGACGTCTCAGTTTATGAATGGAGAGGAGCCGCTGACTCCTCTCCATTCATTTTCAGCGCAGCTGAGGCTGCAGAGAAAGGGACTGGGGAATCTCTATCCTCTGTCTCAAGGGGGAGATATCAGGGGGTCTGTTATCTCACCAAAGCCCCACAACAGGGCTGATTAAAATAAAAAATATTGCCATAAATAAAAAAATTATTGTAAAAAATAATTAAAATGTAAACACACAGACACCGCCCCCCTTAAAAATCGAAATAAATAAAGCATTGTAAAAAATTTTTTTTTAACAAATTGAAAAAAAAAAAAAAAAAAAGTCACGTGACATTAAAAATAAAAAGTATCGGTAATCGGTATGAACTTGTGTTGTTACTTGTACTCGGTCTTAAAAAAGTGGTATTGGGACAACCCTAGTAAAAAGTATAAAATATAAACAAGAGCAATACTGAAGGCGAGTACACTCAACAGTAATGATGACAGGTGTGCCCCATCCAGCCTACAATGACGTTTGCACTGTGCATAGGACGACACACACACAGAGCACAACAAAAACAACAAAGTACCTAACAAAGCATCGATCTCATCCAAGTTGCCCTTAAACTCGTCCTCTATGCAGAGCCGCAGTAGTCGGAAAAATGGCGACAGACAGAGAGGAGACACGAGGCTGTGGAGACATCCATGCAATGAATTTTCACACTGAACAGAGATTACAAAAAAAACAAAAAAACAAATAGAAGTTATAAAGAGACTCCCAAACCGGAACTCACCGTCCCTCTGTGGTGTGCGCGGCACCTTTATTGGCGAAGTCATGCGACAGAAGTGGGAGGAGATTAATCACAACTATGCCCTGGCTCTCATCGTCCTCCAGGTTGTACATGGCTTTCACAGGGAACATAGGACTTCTGAGGAGTTGAAGGGAAGGTTACACATATGCACAAACCATCATCATCATCCATGGCTCACTCAAGAAATGTTTCCCCCCCATCCCCAACCGCATACACATAGAGATACTAAGCTCATGGAGGAATCAGAGGCAGCGGCTCCACATGTCACTAATAAAGGTCATGGAGAAGGAAGCGGCAGTAACACCACACATTACTATTAAGCCAATGTAGAAGGAAGCAGCCCCACACAACGCTACCAAGTCCATGGAGAGATCTGAGGCAGCAGCCCCACACACACAACGCTACTGAGCTCAAGGAGAAATCTGAGGCAGCAGCACCACCACTAAGCCCATGGAGATTAGAGGCAGCATTCCTACGCACCACTACTAAGCTCAGGGAGAATTCAAAAGACAACACCACTACAGACCATGGTATTAATCTCAAGGAGAAATCAAATGCCGTGGCACCACACAACACTAATAAGCTCAAGGAGATTATGGGCAGGGAATCCAGGACTAAGCTCAAGAAAAATTCTGAGACAGTGGCACCACACGACTATTAAGTCTATGGAGAAATCAGAGACAGTAGCACCACCACTAATAAGCTCTAGGAGGTTAAAGGCAGTGACCCTGCCCCCCCAATATCACTACTAAGTTCAAGAAGAAATCTGAGATTGTGGTCCCACACCACTGGTGATGGAGAAATCCAAGACAGTGGCCCCACACACTGCTACTAATCTCAGGGAAAAACCCACACACCAATCCTAAACTCAACGAGCAATCGGAGGCAGCAGCCCAACACACTACCACTAAGCTCAAGGCGTGATCCAAGGCAACGGCCCCACACACCACTACTAAGCTCAAGGAGAAGTCCAAGGCAGCAGCCCCCCCCCCCCCCACCACCACCACCACCACTAAGCTCTAGGAGTAATCCAAATCAGCGGCTAAACACATCACAACGAGGCTCAAGGAGAAGTCCAAGGCAGCGGCCCTACACACCACAACTAAGCTTGAGGAGAAGTCCAGGGCAACGGCCCCACACTCTAACACTAAGTTCAAGGATAAATCTGAGACAACAGCCCCACACACCACTACCAAGCTCAATAAGAAATCCAAGACAGCGGCCCCCCACACCACTACTAAGCTCAAGGAGAAATCCGAGGCAGTGGCCCCACACACCAATACTAAGCTCAAGGAGAAATCAGAAGCAGAAGCCCCACACACACACCACAACTAAGCTCAAGGAGTAATTCAAGGCAATGGCCCCCCACACATCACTACTAAGGTCAAGGAGAAATCCAAGGCAGCAGCCCCACACACCACTACTAAGCTCAAGGAGTGCTCGAAGGCAACCCCCCCCCCCACACAACTAAGCACAAGAAGAAATCCAAGACAGCGGCCCCCCACACACTACTACTAAGCTTAAGGAGAAATCCAAGACAGCGGCCCCACACACCACAACTAAGCTTAAGGAGAAATCCAAGGCAACGACCCCCCCACACACCACTACTATGCTCAAGGAGTGATCCAAGGCAACGGCCCCCCCACACAATTAAGCACAAGGAGAAATCCAAGACAGCAGCCCCCCCCCCCCCCCCCACCACTACTAAGCTTAAGGAGAAATCCAAGACAGTGGCCCCACACATCACTACTAAGCTCAAGATGAAATTCAAGGCAGCGGCCCCACACACCACTACTAAGCTCAATGAGAAATCCAAGGCAACGACCCCACACACAACTACTAAGCTTAAGGAGAAATCCAAGGCAACGACCCCACACACACCACTACTAAGCTCAAAGAGAAATCCAAGGCAAGGGCGACACACACCACTACTAAGCTCAAGGAGAAGTCCAAGGCAATGGCCCCACACACCACTACTAAGCTTAAGGAGAAGTCCAAGGCAATGGCCCCACACACCACTACTAAGCTTAAGGAGAAATCCAAGGCAACGACCCCACACACCACTACTAAGTTCAAGGAGAAATCTGAGGTCACGGTCCCAAACACCAGAACTACTAAGCTCATGGAGAAATCAGAGGCAGAGGCACCACCACTAATAAACTCATGAAGATTCAAGGCAAGTGGCCCTATGCACCACTACTAAGCTCAAGGATAAATCATAGCCAGTGGCCCCACTAACTGCGACTAAGTCCAAGGAGAAATCCAGGGTAATGGACCCACACACCACTACTAGGTTCCCGAAGAACAGAATGCAGGTCTGTGGTGTCCACAACTTTTCTCGTCTGAGGTATTTTACATTTATTGTATCAATTTATGTTATGATTATACAGATTCATGTAATTCATGTAATTCAGACATCGCTCCAGCAGTTCCACTTGGACTCTTAACTGACAATAGAGGGAGGTAGAGGGAGGTAGAAGGATCATATCACTACAAACCCTTCTATCTTTTGGTCCAGATCTACTACATAATCCTCCTGGAAATCATCCACCACCGTCTTTCTGATATATTCCTGCAGGAGATAAACAAAGGAAACGTCACATTACTGCAAAAACAACAACTAGCCTTCCCTACAAAGAGGGCTTGGTTGGCGGTGTAGTGTTGGTGTAACTGGGTTTCCCTTTACAGTAAAACCTTGGATTGAGAGCATAATTCGTTCCAGAAACATGCTTGTAATCCAAAGCACTTGTATATCAAAGCATTTTTTTAGAGGGTATAAAAGAGAAGAGAGGCGCCTCTAAATGTAGCAATGATTTGCTAAATGTTGTACCTTCATTAAATATAACCATATTGCTCCACTTAGAGGCGCCTCTCTTCTCTTGTATGCGACATGACGCTACTTGTAACGGAAGGGCCCGTGGGACCCAGAAGCTCCCCGATGCCTCTTATGTGTAGATCACCCTGTGTCACCACTTTGGGTGGGGGGGCCCTGTAGAACCCAGCTTCCCTTGGTGAGGTTGAGGAAACCCTTGTTTTGGCTCTCCAGGCCCCTTATGTGTCACCCATGTGTCTATTTCCTGTAGGTCTCAATGAGAGAGAGAGAGAGAGAGAGAGAGAAATAAATGTCCTTTCTGTTCATCTCCACCTCAAGCCGTTGAACGTACCATTATTTGGGGATGCAGGTTCCTCTCTTGCACCAGATTGGCCAGCTCGTCGTAGTAAAAGGCAGCAGATTCCGGGCACTGGTCACAGCAGGTGCGTGCCAATTCCAGGAGAGAGGTGACCTGTTCCCACATAGAATCATAGTCACAACACTGGCAACATGAAATCATTTTGGGCAGGGGTCTCAAACCTGCAGCCCTCTAGTTGTTGCAAAACTAAAAGTCCCATGAGGCATTGCAAGACTGACAGTTAGAAGCATGACTCACACAGGCAGAGGCATGATGGGACTTGTAGTTTTATAAGAGCTGGAGGGCCGCCAGTTTGAGACCCATTGATTCAGTGACTGACCTGCCGGAAGACATGCGGACTCAGGATTGCCGTGTCCGATTTGCCACCTCCTGACCTTCTCCTAGAGGGAAAAGGGGGATAGAAAATGAGGAGAGATGGGAAATAGAGATGTTAAAGATTTGTGTTCTGACCTCATAGGAACGTCATGTGATCAGGAGGGACAATGGGAGATGAGCCCGGGTCTGGGTGACACGAGCACATGGGGATTACGCCGCTGCGCAGGTATGCGCTTGCGCAATCCCCCTCCTTCTGAGGGACGTTCCTGAACGTCCACTCAAAAGGAAAGAGCGCCCACCTGGGCGTATATATACAGTGGCCGGTTGGGAAGTGGTTAAAGTAACGCAGTGCCGTATCGCAAAAAATGGCCTGGGCATGAAGGGGGGGAATCTTCTGCAGGTCAAGTGGTTAAAAAGAATGGTTCTACTGTATATACCGTATTTATCGGCGCATACCGCGCACTTTTTTCCCCTTAAAATGGGGGGGAAAATCGTGGGTGCGCGTTATATGCCGATCCCCGCTGTCTCTGAGCCACTAGCCAAGACGAGTGTACTGCTCCGCCCGCCGCAGCCTAGAGCCAAGCCGAGCCGAGTGTACTGCGCACTCGGCTAGGCTCGGCCACGCCCGCCGCAGCCTAGAGCCAAGCGTACTGCGCACTCGGCTAGGCTCTGCAACGCTCGGCTGCACCCGCAGCCACGCAAGAGGAGCCGTGAGTAGCCGAACACACAGGAAATCCGGCTCCTCTCGGCTCGCGCCAAATCCAAAAAACAAAACACAGCTGCAACCCCGGGCAAGGTGCGGATGGACTCGCAGACGGACACGCTGGACGGAGACGGGCACCTGGATGGAGGCCGCAGACGGACACCCACAAGGCTGGACGGACCCCGCGCAAGGCCGCAGGCGGACGCCGGACAAGGCCGCCGATGGACGCAGGGCAAAAATGTAAGTTTTCCTTTTTTATCGTTCTAAGCTTGGGGTGCGCATTATACGCCGGCGCACGGTATACCCCGATAAATACGGTACTCATATATGTCATGTACATGTGTACACTATCTACTGCTTATTGCTGTATGATAACTATAAAATTCAAAATAAAGATACAAAAAAATAAAAAAAAAATAAAAGAAGAGTGGAACCTGACCTTTCACTGGTCGCCATGCTTCCCAGCATCCTCACTGCCCCAATCACTCCAATGCGCTTGTACTTCACCACTGTGCTGGAAAGCTGCTTCCTGATGACAATGTGCATCTCATCCTAAGGAAATAAACAAATAACGAAAAGAACACAATATTTCGGCCTGGATTTGTGTGTGGCAGGAGGACCCCAAACTATCTCTACTGGTTTAGCTCAGGAAAAAAAAAAAAAAAAAACGAAATAGCACAGGCAAAACAAGATCAAGCAAAGCCCCTGTGCAACACTGCCAGTCTTCCCTTCACAGCCAAACTCTCTATAATTATAAAGGGAAGACCGGCAGCTTTGCACAGGGGCCTTGCTTGATCTTGTTTTGTCCCTGCTATACACTGGATTCAGTGGGGGCGATTTACTAAAACTGGGGAGTGCAAAATCTGGTGCAGCTCTGCATAGCAACCAATCAGCTTCCAGGTTTTATTGTCAAAGTTTCATTGAACAAGCTGAAGGTAGAAGCTGCTACTATGCACAGCTGCACCAGATTTTGCACTCTCCAGTTTTAGTAAATCAACCCCGTCAGTCTGAAACACCACACAGAGAAATAATCATCCTGTTATGAATTTACGCCAAAATAATTTATAATAAAATACTTTATCACGGAGCCAACGCGTTTCGGGGGTCAGGAATCACCTCCTTCACCAGGGCTTGAAGAGCGGCTCCAACCAGTTGCTCTGCACTTGTTCAGTTAGACCCCTTTTCACACTGGGGTTTTTTTTCAGGCACTTGACCCCCCCCCCCCCCCGAAAAATGCCTCATCTGCAATCCCAGTATGAAAGCCCGAGGGCTTTGACATTGGGGCGGGGCACTTGTAGGACATTAGAAAAAGTCCTGCAAGCAGCTTTTTTGGGGCGGTGAAGAAGCGGTGTATACACCGCTTCTCCACTGCCCCTGCCCATTGGAATTCATGGGCAGTGCTGCCGAAGAGCCCCGCTCCCACCCCAGTGGCTCTGTGATAAAGTGTTTTATCCCAATTTATAGTAAAATATATTGATATTTTGGACGATTAAAGAGTTACTGCAGCCTTTTTCGCCGCCCCCTCTATTTTGTTTGCTGCTTATCTGCGACATTCTTCAGCCCAATAAGCATACTCGCCTAGCCAGCTGGTCCAGCGTTGAGCCGCTGGGATCCTTGTATCTGCAGCAGCTTCACAGGTCAGGCAACGCCATGTTGTCGGATCAGCTGCACGTCATGTATCCCAGAAGGCACCGGGAACACTGGTGCCGAGCTTTAGATGTACACCCCCCCCTACCCTTGCCGGTCCTGGCTGTACTAACCTCTGTGTATGCTGGGCTGTCAGCAACCCATGCAGCGGTCTCCATTTTCTCTGTGCGATTCTGGTTGGTTAGCACCATCAAACAGCATCACTAGGATTCAACCCAGAAGAAGCGGGAATTTCAAAATCCCTGGAGCACTGCGCCAGCTGCATGGGCACTAATAGCTTAGCATGCACGGAAGTACAGAGGGGACCACCAGAAGAGCCCAGCCTTAAACGTCACCATTTTTTAAATAACAGACATGTTATACTTACCTCCACTGTGCAGTTCGTTTTGCACAGAGTGCCCACGATCCTTGTCTTCTGGGTCCCTCGGCGGATGTCTCTGGTCCTCCCCGTAATTAGTCACCACAGTCATGCGAGAGCTCACATGGTGGCCACTAATTGTGGGCGCGCTCCGGTGATACAGCGAGCCCCTCGGCGCGCCGCGTCACTGGATGCGATTGACAGCAGAGCCAGCCAATGGCTGCGCTGCTCTCATACCCATCCGCTCCAGCCAATCAGTGGCCAGGCTGAGCAGCGAAGAGGATCTCGGACTGAGTGCAGGACTTTCGAGGGGTCAGGTAAGTATAACGGGGTTCAGGGGGGCAGCTATTATGCAGTGTTTTTCACCTTAATGCATAGATTTTCATTTACAACTCCTTTAAGCATCTCGTTGTGTGTACCTGGATGTGAACACCTTCATGGATGAACGCCAGCATGCAAAGGATTTGAAAGAGCTTGCGGATCTGTTGGGCATTCAGGTTATCCAGGTAGTCCAATATACCCTGCAAGAAAATATATTGATACATTTATCAATGCTTCCACAACACTTTGCTCATTGTGTAAATCAGCGTGATTGTAAAAGCATAATAATAAAATAAAAAAATGCAAACATGTTATACTTGCCTGCTCTGTGTTATCGTTTTGCACAGAGCAGCCCCGATCCTCCTCTTCTCAGGTCCCCCAACGGTGTTCCTGGCTCCGCCCTCATGCCAGTAAACTGGCCCTTTGTTCAGAACAATGGTCTCCAATCTGCGGCCCGGGGGTGTCATTGGGAGGAACTGTGCCCCTTCGTTGGTATTAGTCAATAAAATACTGCCCCAAGGGCCGTAAAAAAGTAAGCAAAGGGCCGGCGGCCCTTTGCTTGCTTTTTTACAGCCCTTGGGGCAGTATTTTATTGACTGATACCAACGAAGGGGCACAGTTCCTCCCAATGACACCAACAATGGGGCCCCAATAATACCAATGATGGAGGCCCATTCCTTCAAATGACACCAACAATGAGGCTCAATGACACCAATGATCAGCACTATTCCTCCAATGACACCAACAATGGGGCAGAGTTCCTCCCAATGACACCAAAGATCAGGCACTATTCCTCCCAATGACACCAAGGATGGGGCACCTCAACAATAGCACTATTGCTCTCACCAACACCAAAAATGGGGCATTGTTTCATAGACAATTTCTATGATGGCCACAGTCCGGCCCCCCTATAGTCTGAAGGACAGTAAACTTAGAGAGTTTGGAGACCTCTGGTTTAGAAAGTTTGGAGACCCCTGGTCTAATCTATAAACCAATCCCCTTTTGATTATGTCATGGAATTTCAGAAAAGAAAGGACCAATATATTCTAGAATACTCGTTTGTTAATATGATAAATCTGCAATAAACAGATAAAAAAAAAAAAAGCTTTGTGTTCCTCCAGCATAGATGATTGCAATTCAGAACAGTGAAATGCAAAGCTGACCATTGGCGGAGATCAGTCCCCACCAGCGATCACCCACCTTGATGAACACGGCGTAGAGGGCCACGGCTGTAGAGTTGCTGGAGATCAAGTCTGTTATTATATCCAGTGAGGAGTCCACCTCATCGGAATACCCGCTGCACACATGGGTCACCAACGTCGCAATCAGCTCCTGAAAAAAAAAAAAAACACACTCATGCCCTGTACACAGGATCGGTTCGTCTGATGAAAACAGACCGATCGTGTGTGTGGGTTCCATGATTTTTTTTTCCCCATCTGTAAAAAATAAAGGACCCGTTTTAAATTTTTCTTATGGTTAAAAAAACGATCGTCTGTGCGGAAGTCCATCGGTCAGAAATCCACGCATGCTCAGAATCAAGTCGACGCATGCTCGGAAGCATTGAACTTCATTTTTCTCAGCACGTCGTGTTTTACATCACCGCATTGGACACGATCGGATTTTTAACCGATGGTGTGTAGGCAAGACTGATGAAAGTCAGCTTCATCGGATATCTGATGAAAGAATCCATCGGTCCGTTTTCATCAGACGAACCAATCGTGTGTACAGGGCATCATATTTTTACCATGTTGCTTATGATGTTGGGACAGAGATGAAGACTACAGATCACCCACTGCCTGCCTGTAACTCCCATCTTCTTCACCAACCGGTTCAACTTCCTACGCCAGGGAGCTACGACTATCTACACTGGGCCTCTCCATACACACACATATACACCTACACTATCCACACTGGGCCTCCCTATATACCCTGCATAACCTTTATGGTCCTCTCCAGACACACATATACACCTACACTATCCACACTGGGCCTCCCTATATACCCTGCATAACCTTTGTGGTCCTCTCCAGACACACATATACACCTACACTATCCACACTGGGTTTCCCTATATAACCTTTATGGTCCTCTCCAGACACACACATATACACCTACACTATCCATACTGGGCCTCCCTATATAACCTTTATGGTCCTCTCCAGACACACATATACACCTACACTATCCACACTGGACTTCACTATATAACCTTTGTGGTCCTCTCCAGACACACATATACACCTACACTATCCATACTGGGCCTCCCTATATAACCTTTATGGTCCTCTCCAGACACACATATACACCTACACTATCCACACTGGGCCTCCCTATATACCCTGTATAACCTTTATGGTCCTCTCCAGACACACATATACAACTACACTATCCACACTGGGCCTCCCTATATACCCTATATAACCTTTATGGTCCTCTCCAGACACACATATACACCTACACTATCCACACTGGGCCTCCCTATATAACCTTTATGGTCCTCTCCAGACACACACATATACACCTACACTATCCACACTGGGCCTCCTTATATACCCTGTATACCTTTATGGTCCTCTCCAGACACACATATACACCTACACTATCCACACTGGGCCTCCCTATAACCTTTATGGTCCTCTCCAGACACACATATACAACTACACTATCCACACTGGGCCTCCCTATATAACCTTTATGGTCCTCTCCAGACACACACATATACACCTACACTATCCACACTGGGCTTCCCTATATACCCTGTATAACCTTTATGGTCCTCTCCAGACACACATATACACCTACACTATCCACACTGGGCCTCCCTATATAACCTTTATGGTCCTCTCCAGACACACATATACACCTACACTATCCACACTGGGCTTCCCTATATACCCTGCATAACCTTTATGGTCCTCTCCAGACACACATATACACCTACACTATCCACACTGGGCTTTCCTATATACCCTGTATAACCTTTATGGTCCTCTCCAAACACACATATACACCTACACTATCCACACTGGGCCTCCCTATATACCCTGTATAACCTTTATGTCCTCTCCAGACACACATATACACCTACACTATCCACACTGGGCTTCCCTATATACCCTGTATAACCTTTATGGTCCTCTCCAGACACACATATACACCTACACTATCCACACTGAGCTTCCCTATATACCCTGTATAACCTTTATGGTCCTCTCCAGACACACATATACATCTACACTATCCACACTGAGCTTCCCTATATACCCTGTATAACCTTTATGGTCCTCTCCAGACACACATATACACCTACACTATCAACACTGGGCTTCCCTATATACCCTGCATAACCTTTATGGTCCTCTCCAGACACACTTACCTGCTGGCAGTAGCGGTCAAATGCAGAGAAGGCCAGCTTGTAGAGGTGGCTGCTGAACAAAGTGACTTCCGGTTCCGCAGACCTCAGGAGAGTCTGAGCCAAGGACAATATGGAGGGGAAATAAATCATCAAAACCTGTAAAAAGACAAAGCCATCAGCCACTTGGAAACCATATATCTACAAGTATAAAACGGATCCTTAACTCCCCAGGAAAAATCCCCAAAATCTGATTAATTATTCACCAGATTTTGTTACTACACCATTCCAGAGATAAAACACAAGAAGCACACTGAATGAAAAGTGTGTCTCCCGGTCCTGGCATGCCACCGCATAAATAGTGTCACTCAGGTCTTGCATGTCGCTGCATTAAAACAGTATCCGGATGCTATGTTTTGCTGAATAAAAAGAGTGTCATTGACATGCTATATGTCACTGCAAGAAAAAAGTACCACCTGTATGCTGCATGTCACAGCATAAAAAGAGTGTCACCTGATTGTTATAGGTCACTGCATGAACAGCATCACTGGATGTTAAATGCCGATGCATAAAAAGAGCATCACCCGGATGTTGCATGTCGGTGCATGAAAGGAGCATCACCCGAATGCTGCATGTCGGTGCATTAAAGGAGCATCACCCGAATGCTGCATGTCGGTGCATGAAAGGAGCATCACCCGGATGTTGCATGTCGGTGCATGAAAGAAGCATCACCCGGATGTTGCATGTCGGTGCATGAAAGAAGCATCACCCGGATGTTGCATGTCGGTGCATGAAAGGAGCATCACCCGGATGTTGCATGTCGGTGCATGAAAGGAGCATCACCCGGATGTTGCATGTCGGTGCATGAAAGGAGCATCACCCGGATGTTGCATGTCGGTGCATGAACAGCATCACTGGATGTTAAATGCCGATGCATAAAAAGAGCATCACCCGGATGTTGCATGTCGGTGCATGAAAGAAGCATCACCCGGATGTTGCATGTCGGTGCATGAAAGGAGCATCACCCGGATGCTACATGTCGGTGCATGAAAGGAGCATCACCCGGATGTTGCATGTCGGTGCATGAAAGAAGCATCACCCGGATGTTGCATGTCGGTGCATGAAAGGAGCATCACCCGGATGCTACATGTCGGTGCATGAAAGGAGCATCACCCGGATGTTGCATGTCGGTGCATGAAAGGAGCATCACCCGGATGTTGCATGTCGGTGCATGAAAGGAGCATCACCCGGATGTTGCATGTCGGTGCATGAACAGCATCACTGGATGTTAAATGCCGATGCATAAAAAGAGCATCACCCGTATTGCATGTCGGTGCATGAAAGAAGCATCACCCGGATGTTGCATGTCGGTGCATGAAAGGAGCATCACCCGGATGCTACATGTCGGTGCATGAAAGGAGCATCACCCGGATGTTGCATGTCGGTGCATGAAAGAAGCATCACCCGGATGTTGCATGTCGGTGCATGAAAGGAGCATCACCCGGATGCTACATGTCGGTGCATGAAAGGAGCATCACCCGGATGTTGCATGTCGGTGCATGAAAGGAGCATCACCCGGATGTTGCATGTCGGTGCATGAAAGGAGCATCACCCGGATGTTGCATGTCGGTGCATGAAAGGAGCATCACCCGGATGTTGCATGTCGGTGCATGAAAGGAGCATCACCCGGATGTTGCATGTCGGTGCATGAAAGGAGCATCACCCGGATGTTGCATGTCGGTGCATGAAAGGAGCATCACCCGGATGTTGCACGTCGGTGCATGAAAGGAGCATCACCCGGATGTTGCACGTCGGTGCATGAAAGGAGCATCACCCGGATGTTGCACGTCGGTGCATGAAAGGAGCATCACCCGGATGTTGCATGTCGGTGCATGAAAGGAGCATCACCCGGATGTTGCATGTCGGTGCATGAAAGGAGCATCACCCGGATGTTGCATGTCGGTGCATGAAAGGAGCATCACCCGGATGTTGCATGTCGGACCATGAAAGGAGCATCACCTGGATGCTGCACGTCGGTGCATGAAAGGAGCATCACTCGGATGTTGCATGTCGGTGCATGAAAGGAGCATCACCCGGATGTTGCATGTCGGACCATGAAAGGAGCATCACCTGGATGCTGCACGTCGGTGCATGAAAGGAGCATCACTCGGATGTTGCATGTCGGTGCATGAAAGGAGCATCACCCGGATGCTGCCTGTCGGTGCATGAAAGGAGCATCTAACCCGGATGCTGCATGTCGGTGCATTAAAGGAGCATCACCCGGATGTTGCAAAAACTCATCAATGTTCGCCAGCACAGGACTGATCGCAGAGGTGTGTACTGGAGTGACGGCGGGGGCACTTACCGGTGTGTGCCTGCTGAAGGTATTGTGCAGGAGGGAGCTGGTGATGAAACCACAGCGGATCTTGTTTCGTAGCACGCGCTCCACCTGTTTCTTACTGTTGGGGTTGGTGGAGTAAAGGATGAGGAGAACTAAAAAGTCAGTGACCTGCAGGGAAATCAGGGCAGAGATCATACAGCCATCAAGACATTTCCATTTCCTCCTACAAAGATAATGTCTATTCACTAGACCGACCTACCTTGTGCTCCTCTGCATTATTTACACTCTCTATAGCCTGAAAGACAACAAGCAAACATGACAGAGTGTTAGACGGCATCTACATTGGGGTCTGAACATATAAACTATGACAGAGGGCTGCGTTGTCTCTGCTATACCCTCCACACTCCTCTTCTGTATATATACACAAATATAAAGACAAGACAGAATGCTGCACTGTATATATAGTGAGGTCTGCAATCCGTGTGATGATCAGAGAATGTGGCAGTAAGGAAGGCTGGTGATCAGAGAAGGTGGCAGTAAGAAAGGCTGTTGATCAGAGAAGGTGGCAGTAAAGAAGGCTGGTGATCACAGAAGGTGGCAGTAAGGAAGGCTGGTGATCACAGAAGGTGGCAGTAAGGAAGGCTGGTGATCAGAGAATGTGGCAGTAAGGAAGGCTGGTGATCAGAGAAGGTGGCAGTAAGAAAGGCTGGTGATCAGAGAAGGTGGCAGTAAAGAAGGCTGGTGATCAGAGAAGGTGGCAGTAAAGAAGGCTGGTGATCAGAGAATGTGGCAGTAAGGAAGGCTGGTGATCAGAGAAGGTGGCAGTAAGGAAGGCTGGTGATCAGAGAAGGTGGCAGTAAGAAAGGCTGGTGATCAGAGAAGGTGGCAGTAAGAAAGGCTGGTGATCAGAGAAGGTGGCAGTAAGAAAGGCTGGTGATCAGAGAAGGTGGCAGTAAGGAAGGCTGGTGATCAGAGAAGGTGGCAGTAAGGAAGGCTGGTGATCAGAGAAGGTGGCAGTAAGGAAGGCTGGTGATCAGAGAAGGTGGCAGTAAGGAAGGCTGGTGATCAGAGAAGGTGGCAGTAAGGAAGGCTGGTGATCAGAGAAGGTGGCAGTAAGGAATGCTGGTGATCAGAGAAGGTGGCAGTAAGGAAGGCTGGTGATCAGAGAAGGTGGCAGTAAGGAAAGCTGGTGATCAGAGAAGATGGCAGTAAAGAAGGCTGGTGATCAGGGAAGGTGGCAGTAAGGAAGGCTGGTGATCAGAGAAGGTGGCAGTAAGGAAGGCTGGTGATCAGAGAAGGTGGCAGTAAGGAAGGCTGGTGATCAGGGAAGGTGGCAGTAAGGAAGGCTGGTGATCAGAGAAGGTGGCAGTAAGGAAGGCTGGTGATCAGAGAAGGTGGCAGTAAGAAAAGCTGGTGATCAGAGAATGTGGCAGTAAGGAAAGCTGGTGATCAGAGAATGTGGCAGTAAGGAAGGCTGGTGATCAGAGAAGGTGGCAGTAAGGAAGGCTGGTGATCAGAGAAGGTGGCAGTAAGGAAGGCTGGTGATCAGAGAAGGTGGCAGTAAGGAAAGCTGGTGATCAGAGAATGTGGCAGTAAGGAAAGCTGGTGATCAGAGAATGTGGCAGTAAGGAAAGCTGGTGGTCTGGTGATCGGAGAATGTGATGTCGCAACTTTGGACTATCAAGATACAACAAATACAGATGACCAGATCACAGAGAAAATTCGGGGACTCACTTTGATCCAGGCTTCGCACACATGTTTCTGGAACCAGACGGCCGACTTTATCACCTCGGTAAGGATTGTGATACAGTCATGGCCACCTTTATCTAGGGCCTTTGTGGAACTGAGGAAGACACAAAGTGAGAGAAAGAAGTTTGCATTAGAGCAGGGGTGTCAAACTCAATTTCATCGTGGGCCGCATCAGCATTATGGTTGCCCTCAAAAGGGCCGGTTGTATCTGTAAGATTAGATGTCCAGCGCATCCCCTTACATTAGATGTCAAGAGCCCCCCCCATCATCAAAAGTTGAGTCCCCCTTCTCACTTGCATCACAGTGCACCCTCCTTTCCTTATGCTGCTGCTGGGAAGAAGTTGAATGCATTGCTTGAAAGCAGAAAGTAAGGGTCTGGAGGATAACTCGAGAGGTGCGAGGGCCGCATGAAATGGCCTGGAGGGCCACATTCGGCCCACGGGCCTTGTGTTTGCCACCTCTGCATTAGAGAGATCGATACCTCTGTATACAGGGGATGTGTCTCGTACATACCTCTGTATACAGGGGATGTGTCTCGTACATACCTCTGTATACAGGGGATGTGTCTCGTACATACCTCTGTATACAGGGGATGGGTCTCGTACATACCTCTGTATACAGGGGATGGGTCTCGTACATACCTCTGTATACAGGGGATGGGTCTCGTACATACCTCTGTATACAGGGGATGGGTCTCGTACATACCTCTGTATACAGGGGATGGGTCTCGTACATACCTCTGTATACAGGGGATGTGTCTCGTACATACCTCTGTATACAGGGATCGTGTCTCGTACATACCTCTGTATACAGGGATCGTGTCTTGTACATACCTCTTTGCAGACTTTGATATTTTATTCTGAGTGGCAGGAAGCTGTGAAAGGGAAACACACATCTCCACATCCAATTTCTGGCGGAGCTCAGAAATGACCTGCAGGAAGAGAGAGAACATATTCAGGCAGATTATTCCCTCTCTATATTAGAAATAATGAATCAGCCAAACTGTTTTACAAAATGCAGAACTCTTGTCCCGATTCCCCCAGAAGCATCATCTGCTCCAGTTCTACATGTTCTCCTCAGATTGTTCTCCACACCAGAGAGCGCATTGTGGTGGTGGAGATATTACAGTATACATGAAGACTCATTGAAAAGTGTGCAATTGTGGTTGGAACATTAGAGTGTAAGCTCCTCTGGTGCAGAGACGTGACTGGATCAGCATTCTCTGTACAGCTGTACAGCACAACAGGATATGTCAGAGCTATATAAATGTATACAAATAATAGGATGTGACTGTGGTGGGGACCTGTTTTTTTTTATTTTTTTAAGCTCAACTGAACAAGCTGAATTTAGAAGCCGATTGGCTACCTTTTTTTTTCCCTTTTTCTTTTCTCATTGTGTTTCTTCTCTTCTTTCTCACTCTAAAGCTAGATTGTCTTTGTCTCTCTCTCTATTTTTCTCTTTCTCCCTCTCTCTTTTTTTTCCTCTTTCTCGTTCGCTCTCTCTTTCTCTCTTCTTTTTTCTCTATTTCTAGCTCTCTCTTCTCTTTCTCTCTTCTTTCTTTCTTTCTCTGTCTCTCTCCTCCATTCCCTCTTTCTCGCTCTCTCTTCTCTTTTTTTCTCTTCTCCTCTTTCTCTCTCTTTTTCTTTCTCCGTCTCTCTCTTCTCCATTTCCTCTTTCTCACTCTCTCTTCTCTTTTTTCCTCTCTTCTCCTTTCCCTCTCTTTCTCGCCTTCTCTTCCCCTCGCTCTCACCTTCTCTTCTCCTTGTATACAATATGTACTGTATATACCAATTTAATATAATATATAATAATATACTTACTACCATTTCTTTTTTCTCTATTTCTCGCTCTCTCTTCTCTTTTTTTCCATTTCTCTCTCTCTCTTTTTCTCTTCTCCTCTTTCTCTGTCTCTCTCTTCTCCCCTTTCTCTCTCTCTCTCTCTCCCCTCCATTCCCTCTTTCTCGCTCTCTCTTCTCTTTTGTTCGCTTTCTCTTCTCCTCTTTCTCTCTCTTTTTCTCTTCTCCTCTATCTTTCTCTGTCTCTCTCTTCTCCATTCCCTCTTTCTCACTCGCACTTCTCTTTTTTCCTCTCTTCTCCTTTCCCTCTTTCTCGCCTTCTCTTCTCCTCTCCCTCACCTTCTCTTCTCCTTGTATACAATATGTACTGTATATACCAATTTAATATGATATATAATAATAAATATACTTACTACCATTTCTTTTTTCTCACTCTCTTTTCTCTTTGTTTCCTTCTCTCTCTCTCTCTTTTTCTCTTTCTCTGGCTCTCTCTTCTCCCCTTTCTCTCTCTCCTCCATTCCCTCTTTCTCGCTCTCTCTTCTCTTTTTTTCGCTTTCTATTCCCCTCTTTCTCTGTCTCTCTCTTCTCCATTCCCTCTTTCTCGCTCTCTCTTCGCTTCTCCTTTCCCTCTTTCTCGCCTTCTCTTCTCCTCTCCCTCACCTTCTCTTCTCCATGTATACAATATGTACTGTATATACCAATTTAATATAATATATACTAATAAATATACTTACTACCATTTTGAAATGGAGAAGAGAAACAGAAGCACACAGGGGGAAAATAAAAAGTGCATGCTTTGGTGCTCCAGTGGTAAAACAGACATAGGAGTACTTATTCTCCCTGCAGCCAGCAGGGCCTAAATGCTCCTCCTCCATTCAGCACCAGGGAGAGACAACAGCAGCCAGATGGACGGCATTCAGCAGGAACAGCATGGCTGCCGCTAAAGAGTTTGACTCTTTCCCAATGCTATTTTTACCTCTGTACTGAATGTAGGCACCAGATTTTGCACTCTCCAGTTTTAGTAAATCAACTCCAACGTCTTCCAATAGATATAAAGATTGTACCTCCACTGCATCTGTCAGGGTGACTGTATGAAGGACGAACTTCACTATAACAGGCACCACTTCTAGGTCCACAGCGGACAGCGTAGACATGACCCACGTCCGTACCTGGAGAGGGAGGAGATTAGTGCTGTACACCCAATGAGAGGACAGAAATTCAGGTTACATTGGGAAAGAAGGTACCTCTGTGAGGAGCTCGGTGCTCAGGTTTAGGCTGGAGAAGGCATCCAGAATGGTGACAGTCAGCTGGGAATTCTGCTGGAGGAGAGAGCTGGACCAACACATTGACACATTACTAAGACAACATACACAGGACGGAGCAAGCGCTATTAGCTATCTGTGAGAATGGCAAGAAACTGTTCTGTCACCTGACCCCCCCCCCCCCCAAAAATGATCATCGATTATTGCACACATGTGGGAGGGGGGGACAGTGATTAGCAACTACAACATATCAATGACGATTCCACCTGATAAATGCACTGCACTCACACACCGATAATTCTGACAACTGAACTGGGGTCCCATTTTGGTCCTCATTAGATTTGTTATTTATCTGTATGAAGTATACAAACCCACCTGAGCTCCTTAGCGACATCATTGTGCTCCGAGTCCTCCAGGATTTCAGGAAGACTGCTGATGATGTGTTGCTGGACATCAGCCGGGGATACCACAACCAGCTGCATGATCTTAGAGGTCAGATCCTACATAGAGATAGATGGCAGAGATTACAGAGAGACTCTACATAGAGATGGCAGAGAGACCCTACATAGAGATGTCAGAGAGACCCTACATAGAGATGGCAGAGAGACCCTACATAGAGATGGCAGAGAGACCCTATATAGAGATCCTACATAGAGATGGCAGAGATAGCAGAGAGATCCTACATAGAGATAGCAGAGAGATCCTACATAGAGATGGCAGAGAGACCCTACATAGAGATGGCAGAGAGACCCTACATAGAGATGGCAGAGAGACCCTACATAGAGATGGCAGAGAGACCCTACATAGAGATCCTACATAGAGGTGGCAGAGATAGCAGAGAGACCCTACATAGAGATCCTACATAGAGGTGGCAGAGATAGCAGAGAGATCCTACATAGAGATGGCAGAGATTCCAGAGAGACCTTGCATAGAGATTCCAGAGAGATCCTAGAGATGGCAGAAATTACAGAGAGATCCTACATAGAGATGGCAGAGATTCCAGAGAGATCCTACATAGGAATGGCAGAGATTAAAGAGACATCCTACATAGAGATCCCACATAGAGATGGCAGAGATTACAAATAAGTCTCACATAGACATAGCAGAGATTGCAGAGAGATTCTACATAGAGATGGCAGAAATTACAGAGAGATCCCACATAGTGCTGCGAGAGACCCTACATAGAGATGGAAGAGATTACAGAGAGACCCTACATAGAGATGGTAGAGATTACAGAGAGATCCTACATAGAGATGGCAAAGATTGCAGAGAGATCCTACATAGAGATGGCAGAGATTCCAGAGAGACCCTGCATAGAGATTCCAGAGAGATCCTAGAGATGGCAGAAATTACAGAAAGATCCTACATAGAGATGGCAGAGATTCCAGAGAGACCCTACATAGAGATTCCAGAGAGATCCTAGAGATGACAGAAATTACAGAGAGATCCTACATAGAGATGGCAGAGATTCCAGAGAGATCCTACATAGGAATGGCAGAGATTAAAGAGACATCCTACATAGAGATCCCACATAGAGATCCCACATAGAGATGACAGATATTACAAATAAGTCTCACATAGACATAGCAGAGAGATTCTACATAGAGATGGCAGAGATTACAGAGAGATCCCACATAGTGCTGGCAGAGATTACAGAGAGATCCCACATAGGAATGGCAGAGATTAAAGAGACATCCTACATAGAGATCCCACATAGAGATCCCACATAGAGATGACAGATATTACAAATAAGTCTCACATAGACATAGCAGAGAGATTCTACATAGAGATGGCAGAGATTACAGAGAGATCCCACATAGTGCTGGCAGAGATTACAGAGAGATCCTACATAGAGATGGAAGAGATTACAGAGAGATCCTACATAGAGATGGAAGAGATTACAGAGAGATCATACATATAGATGGCAAAGATTTCAGAGAGATCCTACATAGAGATGGCAGAGATTACAGAGAGATTTTATATAGAGATTGCAGAGAGATCCTACATAGAGATGGCAGAGAGATCTCACATAGAGATAGGAGAGATTACAGGGAGATCCTACATAGAGATGGCAGAGAGACCCTACATACAGATGGCAGAGAAATCCTACATAGAGATTACAGAGAGACCCTACATAGAAATGGCAGATTACAGAGAGATCCTACATAGAGATGGCAGATTACAGAGAGACCCCACATAGAGATAAGAGAGATTACACTAAGGTACTGGCCAGTCCATCTAAAGCCCACATACATAATCAGGGCCATCTTTATTATCGATTGGACCCCAACATTTTCCAGGGCTCTACCAAATCCACTTATCAACTATTTGTGGGTAGTACAGGCTCAATGGGCAGCTGCTTTGGGTCCCACAACAATGACTGGGCCCGGGGGAGCTGCCCATTTTGCCCTGCAGTAAAGATGGCCCTGATCATAATAGTGATTTGCAGGGAGAACCCCCACAGGCACATACTGTAGGACAAGGAATTTTGTAGTGAAGTAGGTGAATCCAGATGGGGAACTGAGAGATTGATTTCCCCTCGGGTCCACCTGCCTTTTGATCGGACATGACACAGCCCTGTTCTCTGTAACTATTGTGGTAAACCTTTAATGAAATTATTTTATATATGTATAACTTTTTTATATGTAAATTAAACTCTTTTTGATATATTTACAATTCTTGTCTTTGGTGTGCTTACCTTAATATAACGATTGACATCTCACGTAAAAATCCCTATATTTGGAAGAGGATTTTCCTCAACCTTATATGTTCTTTGCTTTTTTCTTTCGGACATGACACAGCAGTGGGCAGATTAATGGCCGCTCTATGGGCATCCTGTGCAGGAACTGACCACAGGGCATAGCGCCGGGCAGAACACAGACATTACCTTGCTGCTGACCACCAGGTCCAGCCATTTCAGCTGATTGATGATTAGACGAGGAATGCTGATCCCATCACTGCCAACACTGAAAAAACACAAAAAGGATGAAACAAGAGGACTCAGCAAGCAGTTATCATATGATATAAACTGATACAAGAGAAGTGAAGTGTACCTGTCATACAAGAATTCTGGTATCTTCTCAAACAGCATGTTTATCAAAGGCCCCTAAACCACACAGAAGGTTGGAGAAAGTAACAACATGGGAAAAATGTCACCAAAACATCAGAAAGAAGAGATAAAACACAGACATACCTGTAAAGTCTCATTCCCCAGGAGGATTTTGATGAGGCTGTCATGAAATGAGCTGAAGGCGGGATTACTGAGAGAAGAAAAGAGGCGATAAGAGGGCGGCAGAGGGAGTGAGACATAGGATATGATTTTTGTTCTCACCATAAAATATATTACATGAAGTACATTGAGGGACACAGGAATCTAGAGAGTTGGGTTATACTGCCACCTACAGGAGGCCTAGACCCCTTTCACACTGAAGCGTTTTACAGCGTTAAAAATATCGCTCTTAAAACGCTCATAAAACGCTCTCCATGCATCTCAATGGACCTTTTCACACTGAGTCCTGCAAGCAGCATCTTTGGAGCAGCTTTTGAGCGCTGAAAATAACGCTCCAAAAACACCCCTCTCCATTGAAATGAATTGAAAAGTGCTGTAAAAACGCCTTACCCTTTCACACTGAGGCACTGCAAAAACGCCCTAAAACTTTAGGGGCTTATCAGTGCTTTACCAACACATTGGGATTGCAGATAAGGCTTTGCTCGAAAAACGCTGGACTAATGCCGCGTACACACGGCAGAGAACCTCGACGGGCAGAACACATCGTTCCGCCCGTCGAGGTTCTCTGCCGGCCGTCAGAATCGGCGACCCGCCCGTCGGGAATGGCAACCAGCCATTCATCCAGGCGGGCCGTCGAGCAAATAGAGAACATGCTCTCTATTTCTGCTCGACGGCATTCCCGACGGGATGCTCGCCGAGAGCGTACACACGGCCGAGGTTCTCGCTGGAATGCAGCTTCCAGCGAGGTTCTCGCTGGTTTCTAGCGAGAACCTCGGTCGTGTGCACGCCGCCTAACGCTGGAATAACGCTGGAATAACGCTAGAATAACGCTAGAATAACGCTAGAATAACGCTAGAATAACGCCCCAGTGTGAAAAGGGCCTTAGACATGGGCAAGAAAGAAAAATTGTAACGTCTTGTATAACCGTTCTTCAAAACTCTAAAAGAAGGATTTAAACCACTTAAAGCGGTTGTAAACCGCATATACAATTTTTTTTTCCTTGTAAACCTGCAAGGCAAAAGGCATAATCAGCTAGTATGCACCGCATACTAGCTGATTATGAAATACTTACCTCGGAACGAGGTGAAGAACACTTACCTGGTCCACGCCGAGCGAGATGTCATCTTCCGGGTATCGCCGCTCCAGCGCTGTGATTGGCTGGAGCGGCGATGACGTCACTCCCGCGCGTGCGCGCGGGAGATTTCAAATCGGCAAGGGTCGGCGGCTGCTGGTCCTTTCGCGGTGGATTCCCCCCTGCGCATGCGCCGCTGCAATTAGCGGCGCATTGCGAGGGGAATATCTCCTAAACCCTATATTCTTTATACCTACAGGTAAGCCTTATTATAGGCTTACTTGTAGGTAAAAGTCAAAAAGTGGGTTTACAACCACTTTAAGGACTGAGACTCTTTCTGAGATTTGTTGTTTACAAGTTAAAAACACGTTTTTTGGCTAGAAAATTACTTAGAACCCCCAAACATCATACATTTTTTTCCTAACACCCTAGAGAATAAAAAATGGCGGTCGTTGCAATACTTTCTGTCACGCCGTTTTTGCGCAGCGGTCTTACAGGCGCCTTTTTTTTTTTTGGAAAAAATACACTTTTTAAATTAAAAAATAAGACAACAGTAAAGTTAGCCCAAATTTTTTTTTTATGTTGTGAAAGATAATGTTACGCTGAGTAAATTCATACCCAACATTTCACGCTTTAAAATTGCGCCGGCTGCTTGAACGGCGACAAACTTTTACCCTTAAAAATCTCCATAGGCGACATTTAAAAAAAATTCTACAGGTTGCATGTTTTGAGTTAGGCCGCGTACACACGATCAAATCTATCTGCTGAAAACGGTCTGACAGACCGTTTCATCAGACAGATTCGATCGTGTGTACGGGCGGACAGACAGATTTGACCAGCCGACAGATTTTAAAGCATGCTTTAAAATCTGTCTGCTGGGAATCCGTCCGTCCGACATGTCTGCTGGTTAGTACGCTAACCAGCAGACATATCTGCCCGCACATGCGTCGAATGGATTCGACGCATTCGCGGAAGTGATTTACATCCTGGTGCGGTGATGCGGCGGCGTCAATGTCATCGCCACGTCACCGCGCTGTCTGCCGGCGGGGATTTTGGTTTGAACGTGTGTACAGCGATCAAACCAAAACAGCCCAGCAGACATATCTGTTCAAATCGGTCTGTCAGACCGATTTGAACAGATGTATTTGGTCGTGTGTACGCGGCCTTACAGAGGAGGTCTAGAGCTAGAATTATTGCTCTCACTCTAACAATCGCGGTGATACCTCACATGTGTGGTTTAGTACACTGTTTTCATATGCGGGCGCTGCTCAGGTATGCGTGCGTACGTGAGCTCATCAGGACGGGGGGGGCGTTTATTTATTATTATTTATTTTACCTTTTATTTTTATTTTTTACACTGTTCTTTAATATATATATATATATAAAAAAAATCGTGTCACTTTTATTCCTATTGCAAAGAATGTAAACATCCCTTAACAGGGAGGGAGGGTATTTAGCCCCTCCTGTACTATTACACTTTGGGGGTTATTTACTACAACTGGTGCCGCTCTACATAGAAACCAATCAGCTTCCAGCTTCATTGAACAAACTGAAGTTAGAAGCCGATTGGCTTCCCGTGAAGTTGAGGATTCGTTCTTCATACACACAGGAAAGTACGGAGAATAAACCAATACACAGATACGAGATCTCACCCCTCCTCCTCCTTATTAGATCGTCCACATGGAAGAAGACAATTCCTAAAACGCTCCCGCTCTTCAATATGTGACTCCAGCCCCGCCATAAACTCCTCAGTCACCTATATAGAGATCAATTGTATTAATGTAGACAGAGAAGAGCAATCTGCCCCCGTTGTTTTTTGTTGCATCAAATACTGTACACGCCTGAGCCTTGAAACTGTCTGGGCCAATGAATGGCTCTACACCGATCAGTCCTAACATTATGACTACCCATCATAAAATGACCACCCACCTAATATTGGGTAGGTCCCCCCTTTTGGCACTGAAAAAAGGCCCGACCCATTGCGGAATGGACTCCGCTAAGACCTCTGAATGTACGCTGTGGTATCTGGCACCAAGCCCTCGGTAGCAGATCCTGCAAGTTGCAAGGTGGGGCCTTCATGAGTTGAACTTGCTTTTTTCAGCACATCCCACAGATTAAGGAGGCCAAGTCAACACCTCATACACAAGAACAGCTTCTTCCAGGCCACCCACTGGCCCCACCGAGCACCTACTGAGCCATTTATATGCCTGGACTATGACCCCATCGAGAACCTACTGAGCCACTTCCATGCCTGGACTATGACCTCACAGATACCCTACTGAGCTACTACCATGCCTGGACTATGACCCCACTGAGCAACTACTGAGCCACTTCCATACCAGGACTATGACCCCACTGAGCACCTACTGAGCCACCTCCATACCTGGACTATGACCCCATTGAGCACCTACTGAGCAACCTCCATACCTGGACTATGACCCCATTGAGCACCTACTGAGCAACTTCCATACCAGGACTATGACCCCACTAAGCACCTACTGAGCCACCTCCATACCTGGACTATGATCCCACTGAGCAACTACTGAGCCCTTTCCATGCCTGGACTATGACCCCACTGAGCAACTACTGAGCCACTTCCATACCAGGACTATGACCCCACTGAGCACCTACTGAGCCACCTCCATACCTGGACTATGATCCCACTGAGCAACTACTGAGCCACTTCCATACCAAGACTATGACCCCACTGAGCAACTACTGAGCCACTTCCATACCAAGACTATGACCCCACTGAGCAACTACTGAGCCACTTCCATACCAAGACTATGACCCCACTGAGCAACTACTGAGCCACTTCCATACCTGGACTGAGAAACTACTGAGCCACTTCCATACCAGGACTATGACCCCACTGAGCAACTACTGAGCCACTTTCATACCAAGACCATGACCCCACTGAGCCACTTCCATGCCTGACCCCACTGAGCACCTACTGAACCAACTACAATACCTGGACTATGACCCCACTGAGGACGGATCTTACCGAACACCTACTGAGCTGCTTTCAAGCCAGGACTCTGACCCCTTCAAGCATCTACCGAACTGCTTACATGTCAGGACTGACCCCACCGGGCACCTACTGAACTGCTTGCATGCCAGGTCTCTCACCCAACTGCACACCTACTGAGCCGTTTCCATGCAGGACTCCGATCCCACCGAACATCTACAAAGCTGTTTTTATGCAAGTACACTGACCACACTGAGCATCTACTAAGCCACTTCAATGCCAGGTCTCTCACCCCACTGAGCTGCTTCCATACAGGACTCTGATCCCACCCAGCATTTACTGAGCTGTTGTCATGCAACCACTCTGAACCCACTGAGCACCTACTCCGAGCACAGCTTGCATCTGCAATTAGTTTTTTTTTTCCGAAGTCATTCACAGGTTTGACCTCCCAAGCTGCAGTCCCATTAACTTGTAATGGGGAGACACAAAAAAAAATCCCATAACCACGGGCCCCTAAACAGACACAGTGGTGAAGGAAGCCCAGGGGGGTACGGGGCGCACCCAAGATAGAGCCATGACGTCGAGTTACACCCACAATCTTTATCTGGTTAATGCCGATAGTGGATTTGAACCTATAAAACTGGTGTAAAAAAATTCTCTCTGGTAAATTCGGACCCCATGTACTCACATTTGAAGACCTGGGGTGCTTCTTTAAGGCTTGCTGCAACGCCTTCTGGAAAGCCGCCTGATCCACAGCTGGAAAGACACAATAAAAATGTAATCATAAAAATGTAATCCCATACATCTATATGGTGGGAGGGGCAGCCAGCTCATGACAACAACATGGCTACAGCTGAGAAAAGAATTTACACGACTGAAGGAAATAAATGGCTCTTTGAATGTCACATTAAAAAAAAAAAGCCAACCCACAACCACAAAGGGCTCCTTACCCCCCTCAGAACCTTCCCCCTTCCTGTCTGGGTCATTTTCAGTTTTCAGCGGTGTGACCAACAATTAGTCAGTCATGCAACACTGTATCCAAATGTTTTTTTTTTTATTCATTTTTTTGAGAACAGAGCTTTCTTCTAGTGATAACTTAAAGGATTATAACGCTTTGTTTGTCGTTTAACCACTTAAGACCCGGACCAAAATGCAGGTAAAGGACCTTGCCCCTTTTTGCGATTCGGCACTGCTTCGATTTAACTGACAATTGCGCGGTCGTGCGACGTGGCTCCCAAACAAAATTGGCGTCCATTTTTTCCCCACAAATAGAGCTTTCTTTTGGTGGTATTTGATCGCCTCGGCGGTTTTTATTTTTTGCGCTATAAACAAAAATAAAGCGACAATTTTGAAAAAAATTCAATATTTTTAACTTTTTGCTATAATAAATATCCCCCAAAAAAATATCTAAAAATGTTTTTATTTTTCCTCAGTTTAGGCCGATACGTATTCTTCTACATATTTTGATTAAAAAAAAAAACGCAATAAGCGTTTATCGATTGCTTTGCGCAATATTTATAGCATTTACAAAAAAGGGAATAGTTTTATTGCATTTTTATTAATTTTTTTTTTTTTTTTACTACTAATGGCGGCGATCATTACGGCGGACACTTCGGACAATTTTGACACATTTTTGGGACCATTGCCATTTTCACGGCATAAAATGCTATAAAAATGCACTGATTACTGTGAAAATGTTAATTGCAGTTTAGGAGATAACCACAAGGGGGCGCTGTAGGGGTTAAGTGTGACCTCATGTGTGTTTCTAACTGTAGGGGGGCGGGGCTGGACGTGTTACGTCATTGATCGCCTTTCCCTATATCAGGGAACAGACGATCAGTGACATTACCACTGTGAAGAACGTGGAAGGTGTGTTCACACTCACCTCTCCCCGTTCTTCAGCTCCGGGGACCGATCGCGGGACTCTGGCGGCGATCGGTTCTGCGGGTGCCGCGGCCGCAGTCATGAAGCTTCGGACCGGTTGAGCATTTAACAACCACGTACCAGGTACCCGATTGTGCCTAGCTGTGTCATTCTGCCAAAGTAAATCGGCGTTAGGCGGTCCTTAAGTGGTTAAAAAAAAAACTTACGTCATACTTACCTGCTCTGTTGCAGTGGATTTGCACAGAGCAGCCCAGATCCTCCTCTTCTCTGGTCCCTCTTCGCTGCTCCTGGCCCCTCCCTCCTGTTGAGTGCCCCACACAGCAAGCAGCTTGCCATGGGGGGCACCCGAGCCAAACCACAGCTCCATGCATCCATTTAGACACAGAGCCGTGGCCTGGCCCCGCCCCCTTTCTCTCCTCATTAGCTGACTAACTTTGATGGACAGTGGTGGGAGCCAATGGCGCCGCGCTGCTGTCTTAGCCGATGAGGAGGGGAGTCCTGGGCAGCCGAGACATTCCTACAACCTAACTGGATCTAGATAGACCTTAGGTAAGTATTAGGGCAGCTGCTGCACACAGAAGGGTTTTTATCTTAAAGCGGAGTTCCACCCAGAAATGGAACATCCGTGGATCGGATTCCCCCCCCCCCCTCCGGTGCCACATTTGGCACCTTTCGGGGGGTGAGCGGATACCTGCAAATCCATGTATCTGCTCCAACTCCCACTCTGTGTGGCGAAATACGCCATGTCCGGCCCTCCTCCTTCACCCCCTGCCGCCTTCTGGGAGACACCCAGGTCCCAGAAGACAGCAGGGACCATTCCGAACGACATAGCACAGCGAACGCGACCACACAGCGTGACTCGCACATGCGCAGTAGGAAAGGCTTTACACCATTTCCCTTTTCCCTACGTGAGTCGGTCGGCAAACGGTTAAAGCTGAATTCTTTAGTTACTTTGTAAAAAACTACAGGCATCCTATGTGTTGAGTCTAAGGCCGCGTACACACGTACGAGAACCTCGACGGGCCAAACACATCGTTCCGCCCGTCGAGGTTCTCGCCCCGGCCGTCAAAATCGTCGACCAAGCCATTGGGAAAGGCGTCGAGCCATGGTTCTCGATGGGCCATCGAGCAAATAGAGAACCTGCTCTCTATTTTGGCTCAACGGCTTTCCCGACGGGATGCTCGCCGAAACCGAACACACGGCCGAGGTTCTCGGCAGAATGAGGATCCCAGCGAGCTTCTCGCTGATTTCTGCCGAGAATCTCGGCCGTGTTTACGGGGCCTCAGGAGGTGCCTGCCGCCTCATCGACTTATCTCTATCATTCATATCTGACAGGTTAATTGTGCTCCAGGAGGATAACTTCCATGCTGATCACTGTGATTTTCAAGAGCAGAGTTGCTGGAATTGCCCACCCCTCCCCTTCTGCCTATTCACAGAAGCCTTTGTATTATATGAACTCATTCGCAAATTACAAAGGCTTCTGTGAATGGACAGCGGAGGGAAGGGGATAGCCGCTCTGTGTTTTTCTTTTCTCTCACAGCTAGAGCGCGTCCTCCGGGTATAAAAATATAAAAGTGGGAGGGGCTGACTGAGAGCCCCGCCTTCCAGCATTAAAAGGTTTCCCCAATCTGGATCAGTTTAGGGTGATACCAGGATGAGGTTTTATTGCACTGACAAATTACAACGCTCGCCCTCCTCCCTAAGGTTCGTTAATTGATTGGCTACAAGTGAATTAGCCACGCCCACTCTGAAGAGTAATGGCATATTTTTTTTTTTTAAAAGAGTCGGTTATATCTCACCGAGTTCATTCTGCTGCTCTCCGGACTTCAGGGTCATCCCGGAAGATTTGAGGACTTGTACAAACAGGCTGTCGTTCTCCACCACGTCATCCTGCTCCTTCGTCTTCTTATTGCTCACCCGGCGTTTCTTGATTTCTATAGGACGGGACAACAGTTTTTTAATTGTCAGGGCAGCCAGGTGGGAAAACTGGGGACTGACAGGGGGAACTTTGTGGGGCACGTCGATGAAACTGACGATCTATGCCAGTCATGGCGAACCTTGGCACTACATTTCCCATGATGCTCAACTACCCTGCAGAGTGCCTGAGCATCATGGGAAATGTAGTTCCAAAACATCTGGGGTGCCAAGGTTCGCCGTCAATGATCTACGCTGTCCTCAGATAGGACAGTACGCTGCAGTAAAGAGGTGGAGCTTACGTGAAAGGGGCGGGGCTTTACAGCAAGCTGCCCTAGGTCTGGCACTAGACACGTGGCAGCTCCCGGCCCCCAACACTAACACGCACAAAGTTTCAAACGTGGCTGCGGGTAAGATACACGGCCGTCTCTTCTATGTACCGGGAGCTAAAACCATAGCTGCACTTTTACCACCCCGGCACTGGGGACGGGGAATATATTGCGCTTCCACTCAGCTCACCGCTACTATTATCTTCTTGTTGGGATCACTACTTTACATTTACATTTTTATTTGACATTTTTCATAACAGAAAGTAAGGGAAACTGGGTATTTTATAAAATGTGTGTCTGTTTTTATTCATATAAGGATGATGGGGGAGGACGAAGAAAGGCAAGGAGTGGGGAGATGTGGGGACCTGAAACAAGGGGGAGGGGGTGTGAGGACCCAAAGGTGCAAGGGAGGCGTGGGGAGCCAAAAGGTGCAAGGGAGGCGTGGGGAGCCAAAAGGTGCAAGGGAGGCGTGGGGAGCCAAAAGGTGCAAGGGAGGCGTGGGGAGCCAAAAGGTGCAAGGGAGGCGTGGGGAGCCAAAAGGTGCAAGGGAGGCGTGGGGAGCCAAAAGGTCCAAGGGAGGCGTGGGGAGCCAAAAGGTCCAAGGGAGGCGTGGGGAGCCAAAAGGTCCAAGGGAGGCGTGGGGAGCCAAAAGGTCCAAGGGAGGCGTGGGGAGCCAAAAGGTCCAAGGGAGACTTGGGGGAGGCAAAAGGTGCAAGGGAGACTTGGGGGAGGCAAAAGGTGCAAGGGAGACTTGGGGGAGGCAAAAGGGCCAAGGGAGACTTGGGGGAGGCAAAAGGGCCAAGGGAGACTTGGGGGAGCCGAGGGCCAAGGGAGACTTGGGGGAGCCGAGGGCCAAGGGAGACTTGGGGGAGCCGAGGGCCAAGGGAGACTTGGGGGAGCCGAGGGCCAAGGGAGACTTGGGGGAGCCGAGGGCCAAGGGAGACTTGGGGGAGCCGAGGGCCAAGGGAGACTTGGGGGAGCCGAGGGCCAAGGGAGACTTGGGGGAGCCGAGGGCCAAGGGAGACTTGGGGGAGCCGAGGGCCAAGGGAGACTTGGGGGAGTTGAGGTGCAAAAGGGACTTGGGGACACGGGCATGTGCAGGACTCAAAGCAAGGACTTGAAGAGTGGGGGTTGTAAACAACATAAGTTGCGGGGGGACACAGGGACTCCAGGTGCGGGGCACGTGGGGACCTGAGGAGTGGAGGTTGTAAGGTAAAAGAGATGCAAGGGATGTTTGGACTTGGGGATGTGGGGACCCGAGGTTTGGGGGAGGGGTGTTGAGACTCAAGGGGGAGGGCACATAGCAGCTGTCACACAGACTTTTGAATTTTTCCATGGTCTGAAATCTGTACAACATGAAGTGAGTGTAAAATCTGCAAAATCCTCCATCAAACCATCTACTACTTACTGGAGGAGCCGCCGGCAGAATCTTCTGAGTCACCTGACTTAGACGGCCGCCGTTTGGAGGTCATCATCACCAGAGGTCCCTGAAACACAACAATTCCAATGAGGCTGCGTCTCTTTATTAATGTATACAGGAAACTAAAAATGTGGCGTGGGGTACAGGATGAGGGTGAGGGGAGGGGCACAGGACAATGGTGAGGGGTACAGGGTGAGGGGAGGGGTACAGGACGAGGGTGAGGGGAGGGGCACAGGACGATGGTGAGGGGAGGGGCACAGGAAGAGAGTGAGGGGAGGGGCACAGGAAGAGGGTGAGGGGAGGGGCACAGGAAGAGAGTGAGGGGTACAGGACGATGGTGAGGGGAGGGGCACAGGAAGAGAGTGAGGGGAGGGGCACAGGAAGAGAGTGAGGGGAGGGACACAGGAAGAGAGTGAGGGGAGGGGCACAGGAAGAGAGTGAGGGGTACAGGACGATGGTGAGCGGAACAGGACGAGGGTAAGGGGAGGGGCACAGGAAGAGGGTGAGGGGAGGGGCACAGGAAGAGAATGAGGGGAGGGGCACAGGAAGAGGGTGAGGGGTACAGGGTGAGGGGCACAGGACGAGGGTGAGGGGCACAGGAAGGGGGTGAGGGGAGGGGCACAGGAAGGGGGTGAGGGGAGGGGCACAGGAAGAGAGTGAGGGGAGGGACACAGGAAGAGGGTGAGGGGTACAGGGTGAGGGGCACAGGACGAGGGTGAGGGGCACAGGAAGGGGGTGAGGGGAGGGGCACAGGACGAGGGTGAGGAGAGGGGCACAGGACGAGGGTGAGGAGAGGGGCACAGGAAGAGGGGCACAGGACGAGGGTGAGGAGAGGGGCACAGGACGAGGGTGAGGAGAGGGGCACAGGACAAGGGTGAGGAGAGGGGCACAGGACGAGGGTGAGGAGAGGGGCACAGGACAAGGGTGAGGAGAGGGGCACAGGACAAGGGTGAGGAGAGGGGCACAGGAAGAGGGTGAGGAGAGGGGCACAGGAAGAGGGGCACAGGACGAGGGTGAGGAGAGGGGCACAGGACGAGGGTGAGGAGAGGGGCACAGGACAAGGGTGAGGAGAGGGGCACAGGACGAGGGTGAGGAGAGGGGCACAGGACAAGGGTGAGGAGAGGGGCACAGGACAAGGGTGAGGAGAGGGGCACAGGAAGAGGGTGAGGAGAGGGGCACAGGACGAGGGTGAGGAGAGGGGCACAGGACGAGGGTGAGGAGAGGGGCACAGGAAGAGGGGCACAGGACGAGGGTGAGGAGAGGGGCACAGGAAGAGGGGCACAGGACGAGGGTGAGGAGAGGGGCACAGGACGAGGGTGAGGAGAGGGGCACAGGACGAGGGTGAGGAGAGGGGCACAGGACGAGGGTGAGGAGAGGGGCACAGGACGAGGGTGAGGAGAGGGGCACAGGACGAGGGTGAGGAGAGGGGCACAGGAAGAGGGTGAGGAGAGGGGCACAGGAAGAGGGGCACAGGACGAGGGTGAGGAGAGGGGCACAGGACGAGGGTGAGGAGAGGGGCACAGGACGAGGGTGAGGAGAGGGGCACAGGACGAGGGTGAGGAGAGGGGCACAGGACGAGGGTGAGGAGAGGGGCAGAGGAAGGGGGTGAGGGGAGGGACACAGGAAGAGGGTGAGGGGTACAGGGTGAGGGGCACAGGATGAGGGGCACAGGATCCTAGTTGGATCTCATTGGTCGTAGTTGGATCTAATGTGCCCCTTCCCCCTCCCTCACGCTATGCCCCTCTCCCCTCGTCCTGTGCCCTTCCTTCTCCCCTGACCTGTGCCCCTCCCCCTCGTCCTGTGCCCCTCCCCTCACCCCAGTCCTGTGCCCCTCCCTCACCCTATGCCCCTCGTCCTGTGCCCCTTTCTTCTCCCCTGACCTGTGCCCCTCGTCCTGTGCCCCTTCGTTCATCCCTGTCATGTGCCCCGCTTTTAGGGAATAGAGGAGACCATTGGGGGTACGGGAGCCGGGAGGGGGTGGAAGTATTTGATGGGGGAGGGGATCTAAGAAGGTGTCACCAGTAGGGGTCTGTGGGTATAGTGGGGGGGGGGGGGAGTTGGAGGTAATGGGGGGATGGGGCTAAGCTATTAGAGGAAGGAATGGTGGGGGTTGGGAGGAAAGGGAAGGGGGGGGTAATGGGAAAGGGGGAGAGAAGGGCAATAAGGGAGGATGGAGGAAGGGGGTGGGGGGTGATGAAGGGTAGCAGTGGGGGACTGGGGGTTGGTTTGGAAAGGGGTGGAGATAATAGTATTGAGGGGTGGGAAGAATAGAAGGTTATAGGGGGGGGGGGTAAGGACAGACTGTACCCCCCCATGTGTGACATACAATATGACAGAAATTGTTGGGCACAGGAAAAGGGGGGGTCAGTGAGTTGGTGGTGGGCACCGGAAGTGGGTAGGTCCGGCAATGTGGGGGACACCGGAAGAAGCGCCCGCATACCTCACTTTTCGTGTCTTCCCGCTTGTTCGGAGGGCGGCCAATCGGCGAGGCTCGTGACAGGAGGGGACTGGACCTAGTCACTGTAGAAATCTCCGCCCAGCCAGCAGATAGATCCGCCCACACCGCACGCTTCTCCCTCTACTGTTCTACGACTCCGCCCACACAGCTTGCCCGCCTGTTTACCTCGGCTCACGACTCCGCCCTTCAATGGGACGGCCCGGTTCCGTCTCTGGAGCTCTATTGGCGCTCCGTCGGTAGGGGCGGGGTTAGGTTGGCAAGGGGGTCGGGTGCTGGCCTGGAAGAATTGCATCTCTTCTTGCACTGTATGGTGGGAGGAGCGGGGGGGCGTGTCCGTGGCTGTGTGAGGAGAGTCAGTGAATGCGAAGGATGGCGATGGCAGTGCCGAGATCCCCGGATGTTATCGGTTCCTCCTCATCACTGATCTCCTCAGACAAGTCTATAGATTTCTACAGTCACACCCAGTGGGGTAGCGGGGGTGTCAACGCCCGGGGCAGGGCAAGAAATTTGCACCCCCCTAACCCGTTTTTAGCACCCCCTTCCACTAGTACAGTAGTACTGACCTACCTGATCACTACACCGACCTACCTGATCACTACACCGACCTACCTCATCACTACACTGACCTACCTCATCACTATACTAACCTACCTGATCACTACACCGACCTACCTAACCACTACACTGACCTACCTAACCACTACACTGACCTACCTGATCACTACACCGACCTACCTGATCACTACACTGACCTACCTGATCACTACACTGACCTACCTAACCACTACACTGACCTACCTAACCACTACACTGACCTACCTAACCACTACACTGACCTACCTAACCACTACACTGACCTACCTAACCACTACACTGACCTACCTGATCACTACACTGACCTACCTGATCACTACACCGACCTACCTGATCACTACACTGACCTACCTGATCACTACACTGACCTACCTGATTCCTACACTAACCACTACACCGACCTACCTGATCACTATACTGACCTACCTGATCACTACACCGACCTACCTGATTCCTACACCGACCTACCTGATTCCTACACTGACCACTACACTGACCTACCTGATTCCTATACTGACCACTACATCCTGCCCCCCTCCCTCTGCCCTCTGAGGCTGCAGTTGGGCATCGTTCAGGCTGCACTGATGGTAAGGCTGCATTTATGGCACATGTGAGGCTGCATTGGTTGCAATGGTAAGGCTGCCATCATGGCAATGGTTAGCCTGTGTGTGTGATATGATGAAAAATACGGTTTATTCAAATAACACGCCCATGCTCATACTTAGGCCCCTTTCACATTGAGGCGTGGAGCCGCGGTGACGGTATAGCCGCGCTATTTGTAGCGCCGCTATACCGTCGTGTTTACCGCGATATTCGGGCGCTAGCGGTGAGGTTTTAACCCCCGCTAGCAGGCCGAAAAAGGGTTAATACCGCCCGCGTTGCGGGCGGTATTATTGCGCTATTGCCGCGGTTTCCCACTGATTCCAATGGGAAGGCGCGCGATAGGAGCGGTGAACACACCGCTCCTATACCGCGGTAAAGATGCGGCTAGCAGGACTTTTGGAGCGTTCCTGCTAGCGCACCGCTTCAGTGTGAAAGCCTTCGGGCTTTCACATTGAACACTACAGGGCATGATTTTTCATGCGGTATAGCAGCGCTATTTTTAGCGCTGTACCGCATGAAAAACGCCTCAATGTGAAAGGGGCCTAAGTCCTGAGTAGGCATGTGCAAAAGTGAAAAATTCGTTTCGTTTCGTTTCAATTCGTCATTTAATAAATTTCGTTAAGTTAGGTTCGTTACATGTGTTGAATTCGTTTTCGGAATTCGTTCGTTTTCGACCGAATTTCGAAAAATCCGGTCGAAATCGAAAATATTTCAACCAGATTAGAAAACAAATAGTCTCTTTTCGAATAGATTTTTTTTCGAATTAAATCCGAAAATATTTTTTTTTTTCGAATTCCGATCGAATTTAGTCCGCGGGTATTCGATTCGGAATTCTAAAAAAAAAATTTTTTTCGATTTCGACCATTTGTTTTCGAAATTCGGTCGAAAACGAACGAATTCCGAAAACGGTCGAAATATTTCGCTAATATAGCAATTCGGGAATTCGTATGCATCTGAATGTCCGAATAATGGAAAATTCGTCCGAATTTCGATTCGGAACAAAACGAAATGCACATGCCTAGTCCTGAGCAGCGCTCTGGGAATCGTTGGGGGCGCAAAATAAATATATACGGTGTATCCAAATAACACCCCCGAGCTCATCTCTTCACCACACAGCCACAAAGGGAAGAGAATTCTCGTTGGGCCGTGTATTATGGTCGGCCCTCACACATGTTCACTTCATCAAATCTGGCCCTCTTTGAAATAAAGTTTGGACACCCCTGGTGTAAAGCAATGTCCAGCCGTGCTGGAGGGGGGGGGGGGGGGGGGGGGGGAGAGGAGCTTTTAGAATATTCATCGGCGATCTCGGGGTGGGCGGGACAGAGAGGAACGCCAGCCAATAGGATGGGGTCAGGGCGGAGCCGCATACATTGGCTTGTGTTCAATAGCCGCCTTGTCCCGCCCCACCCCGACACCGCCAATGAATATTCTGAAAAGCTTTTTTTCTCTCTCCCTAGATTAAAACCAACATAAGGATGGCGTCACCCTGTTTCGGTCCACACCCACTATTAATGCCGGTGCATTACCTGCCCAATGTGACTTCTCTTTCCTCTCCTCCCTGTGTTGTGATTGACAGGTTGCTATAACATGGGGGGCGGGAACTTCCGCAGACTCGAGATTGCCATAGCAACCTGTCAGAAAGAAGGACGGCATTACTGAGCATGTGCGAGATTTGCTGGTGCATGATGGGTAGATGGCTGCAAAGAAATACAGGAAATGAACACGAGAGGGTTTCAGATGCCCACAACTAGAATGGAAACTGCCTGCTTCCGAGATCAGTAAGTAAATAACTATTTTTAAAGAAAGTAAAAGCGATCAAAGTATGACATGTTAGAAATATTAATTTTCAGGTTTTGACAGTTACAGAGCAGTGTTTTAAAAAAAAAAAAAAATGTTTGGGGGACTGGAACTCCCCTTTAACCACTTGAATCCCCGCATATAGTCAAATGACGGCGGCAAAGGGGATCTGAATATCCCAGCCGCCGTCATTTGACGGCATCGTGTTCTCCGGCCACTGGGAGGTGCGCACGCACCCGGCGCGTCCCCGAGATGCCGACGCTCGTGCCTGGCGGCCGCGATGTCCGTCAGCTACCCGCCGATCGGCAGTTCTAGAGCAGGGACATGGAGCTCTGTGTGTAAACACAGAGCTCCACGTCCTGTCAGGGAGAGAGGAGACCGATCTGTGTCCCTTGTACATAGGGACACAGCATTGGTCACCACCCCCAGTCACCCCCCCCTCCCCCCACTCAGTTAGAACACACCCGGGCAATACATTTAACCCCTTCCTCACCCCCTAGTGTTAACCCCTTCCCTGCCAGTCACATTTATACAGTAATTAGTGCGTTTTTATAGCACTGATCGCTGTATAAATGTGAATGGTCCCAAAAATGTGTCAAAAGTGTCCGATGTGTCCGTCGCAATATCGCAGTCCTGACAAAATTCGCAGATCGCCGTATTACTAGTAAAAAAAAAAAAAATAATAAAAAAATTGTCAGAATTCTATCCCTTATTTTGTAGCCACTTTAACCTTTGCGCAAACCAATTACTATACTCTTATTGCGATTTTTTTTTTTTTATACCAAAAATATGTAAAATACATATCGGCCTAAACTGAGAAAAAAAAAAATGAGATTTTTATTATAGCAAAAAGTAAAAAATATTATGTTTTTTTTTTAATTGTCGCTCTTTTTTGTTTATGGCGCAAAAAATAAAAACTGCAGAGGTGATCAAATACCACCAAAAGAAATCTCTATTTGTGGGAAAAAAAGGACGTCAATTTTGTTTGTGAGGCACGTCGCACGACCGCGCAATTTTAATTTAAAGCGACGCAGTGCTGAAATTTCGCCTGGGCAGGAAAGGGGTATATGTGCCCAGTAAGCAAGTGGTTAACTTAACCACTTAAGCCCCGGACCAAAATGCTGCTAAAGGACCTGGCCCCTTTTTGCGATTTGGCACTGCGTCGCTTTAACTGACAATTGCGCGGTCGTGCGACGTGGCTCCCAAACAAAATTGGCGTCCTTTTTTCCCCACAAATAGAGCTTTCTTTTGGTGGTATTTGATCACCTCTGCGGTTTTTATTTTTTGCGCTATAAACAAAAAGAGAGCGACAATTTTAAAAAAAATGCAATATTTTTTACTTTTTGCTATAATAAATATCCCCCCAAAATATATATATATAAAAAAAAAATGTCCTCAGTTTAGTCCGATACGTATTCTTCTACCTATTTTTGGTAAAAAAAAAAAAAAAAAACGCAATAAGCGTTTATCGGTTGGTTTGCGCAAAATTTATAGCGTTTACAAAATAGGGGATAGTTTTATTTTTTTTACTACTAATGGCGGCAATCAGCAATTTTTTTTTTTCGTGACTGCGACATTATGGCGGACACTTTGGACAATTTTGACACATTTTTGGGACCATTGTCATTTTCACAGCAAAAAATGCATTAAAAATGCACTGATAACTATGAAAATGTCATTTGCAGTTTGGGAGTTAACCACAAGGGGGCGCTGTAGGGGTTATGTGTTCCCTAATGTGTGTTTACAACTGTAGGGGGTGTGGCTGTAGGTGTGATCTCATCGATTGCGATTCCCTGTATAAGGGATCACACGATCGATGACATCGCCACAGTGAAGGACGGGGAAGCCGTGTTTACACACGTCTCTCCCCGTTCTTCAGCTCCGGGGATCGGAGTCCCGGTCCCGGAGCTTCGGACCGGGTCACGGGCGCGCACCGCGGGTGCGCGCCTGTGACCCACGGCTGGTTACTAGTACAGGACGCACCTGTACGTGGATTTGCCCAGCTGTGCCATTCTGCCGACGTATGTGTGCAGGAGGCGGTCCTTAAGTGGTTAAGGTAAAAAAACTTTTAAAAGTGCCCAGCCCCCCCCCCCCCCCTTAATACTGAACTGAGCCAGATTTAGATCCAGCGATATGCACATCTGAAGCAGCTCTTCTCCCCTCTCCCCGCTATCACAGGCTTGGATTAGAGCATTGGGAGCCATTGGCTCCAGCTGCTGTCACTCAAAAGCTGTGAGCCCAGCCTGGAGGCAGGGCCTAGCCCCACTGTCATTCTGTCATTGTCAATTAAGCTTTTCATATCCATGTAACAATTTAAAAGAGACAGCGCACCCAACCAGCTATCGTGACATTTCTTTGGGTGTTAATGTACAGGGATGGACTGGCCATTGGGACTACAGGGAGTTTCCCGGTGGGCCGATGGCTCAGTGGGCCGGGTTAAGTGATAGCGGACCGCCTCCCTCCTCCGCTCCTCTGTCTCTCCCTTCCCGCAGCGCTCACCTCCTTTCCCCCCTGCAGCGTTCACCTGGGGGGAACAAAGAAGCAGTGGGAGGACCAGAGGAGCAGGGATGATGACAGAGGAGCATGGGGGAGGGGACAGACAGCTGACTCAACAGCTATGGCCTGGGAGTTTCTCACTTCTGCCTAATCTTGTCCCATAAGGGGGGGGGGCACCGAACTGATTCTTTGCCCCGGGTGAAATAATGTCTATCTTCCCCACTGGTACTGCCTATAAGAGGACTAGTACCAGGCATTCTACTCTAATAAAGTAGAACGGCTAGTGAAAGGGGGCTTGGGTGGCTGGGCGTGGGTGGGGGGTAGGGTGACCACGTGTCCCGGATTGCCCGGGACAGTCACGCATTTTGCAGGTCTGTCCCGGGCACATTCATTCCAGGACAATACAGTGTCCCGGAATGAAACTGACACAGCCACCCCCCGGGGCAATCTGGTGCCCCCAAAAAAGCGCGCCACATCACCGCTTCACTCACTGACAGCACTTGTCCTGGCCGAGAATGCCTGGAGGAGCACAATCCCCGCCCCCTGCTTGTGATTGGAAAAATCATAAATCCCGCCTCTTGTGTCCAATCACTGTGCTGTGATTCGTTACAGCACAAGCTGATTTTTGGGAAAGGAGGGTGTCCCTGAATGGTAGTTTGGAAATGTGGTCACCCTAGGGGGAGAGGGGTGCGGGAGTTGTCCGGCCTCCATGGGAGAGACCTGTCAAAGTGGGCCAGTCTGGATGAAGTCCAGGGCCAAATTTCTGTCCCAGTCCAGCCCTGCTTGCCGATCGCCACACAAACATATATGTCGACACATCAGCACGGGAAGGCAAATGGGCGTACCTGCCTCGTCGGTGTGCTCGCGGGTCCCGGGAACTCGATGTTCTCGGGCGGCCTGTGATTGCGGTCGGCAAAGGCAGAACAACGGGATGCCTTTTGAAAGGCCGGGTTCACACCTTTCACGGCTTTAACCGCATCCAATTCGCATCACAATATAAAATAGTATACATTGATTTCCGTGAGGACGGTTCACATATGTGCGATGCATTCGCACTGCGCATTGCCGAAAAAACGTGTGCGTTTTCCAGGCATTGCGGTGCGGCTTGGGTGCGAATTCGGGCCCATTATCTTCTATGGGCACGCATCTGATTCGAACATGTGTTCATTTCTCTTCAGGATTTTTCTCATTCACCTCAATACACTTCCCCCCTCCCCTCTTCCAGGTCTCCAAATTTGCAGCTAAAAACGGAGATGATCTGCTGAACAGTTCTCTTTTCTCTCTGCAGAGATAAGAGAGCTGAAATTTGCTAGTGTGAATCCGGCCTAAACAAGGCATTCCCCTGTTCTGCCTAGTGACATGTCACTGATCTACTGGTGATCGGGAACAGTGATCAGTGACGTGTCACTAATGGCCCCCCCAACAGTGAGAATCACTCCCTAGGACACAGCCCCTTTAGTGCCACCTAGTGGTTAACCCCTTCACTGTCACGACACTTGCATGACAGTTCACACTGCCATATGCGAACTGCTGGGGAGTGTCATTAACCCCTTCCATACAGGGCATTTTCACCCCCTTCCTGCCCAGACCAATTTTTAGTTTTCAGCGCTGTTGCACTTTGAATGACAATTGCGCGGTCATGCAACACTGTACCCAAATTAAATCGTTATGTTTTTTCCCCCACACAAATAGAGCTTTCTTTTAGTGGTATTTGATCATCTCTTCGTTTTTAAATTTTTTGCGCTATAAACAAAAGAAGAGCGACAATTTAAAAAAAAAACACAATATTTTTTAATTTTTTATTTAATACATATCACGATTTTTTTTTTTTTTTACTTTTTTTTCCCCCTCAGTTTAGACCGATACGTATTCTTGTACGTATTTTTGGTAAAAAAAAAACCGCAATAATCGTATATGGTTGCGCAAAAGTTATAGGCCCAGCTTCACAGAGCGATTACGCCTGCGTAACAGGAGATGCGCGGCGTAAGTCTAAATGTGCGCAGGCGTTTTCGATGCACGGCATCCCCAAAACGAGATACGCAAGAAATCTACTTTTTTTTGTCCAGCGTAATTTCGTTAGACGGGCGCATCCGTCCGCGCAAAACTGCGCTAGACAGACCATTGATTTGCTAGTCAAATATGCTAATGAGGGAGTTACGGGGATCCACAAAAGAACGTTGGGGCAGCGCAGGTTACGCGGTGTGCGCAACAGCAAAATGTCCTGTCTAAAATTAGACCATATAAAAGCTGGTCTAAAATTTGAAAAATCTTCTACATGTTAGATAAAGCAACACTGTTAGTGAGGAGCTCAGCAGTCACACGTGTTGCACAACAAACTGTATGCCAACATGCCAGGGGCATCCATGCTCATAGCTATACTACTGACTTTAGATGAGCAAAGAAGGAGGAGGGCACTAAGGAGGGCACGGGAGATGTTTTTTTTTTTTTTTTTTTTTTTTTTTTTTTACTTTTTATTTGCTTATATAAACTTTACTATTTAATCTAATCTAATACAATATTCTTATCTGATACAAGCCCCTCACTCTTCACTCTTCACGGGAGAGGATATATCACACACACACATAGACATCTATGGCATGAGTGATTCTGAGGTGTCTCGCATCTTCAGATTCACCCCTCATGCCATCCTGGAATTAACCACAACCTTGCAGGAGGACATCAGCAGCCCAACACATGGCACCACACATGACACCCATGACAGCTACATATACAATCAGAGCCCCATCCCCACAGATTGCGAACAGAACATGTATGGGGACAGCTGGCTGGTTGGTGAGTGACATGGGTGGCAGGCATGACTGCCCCCCCCCCCATGATGCACACATCACAAGTGGCACATGCATGACTAACATCCTCCTGTCTTTTCCCTTCAAGGTGACTCTGCATATGCACTGGGACCCCATCTCATGACCCCATCTCATGCCAGCTCACATATGCATCTTTGCACGTTAAACACACACATTAATCATGGCACAATGAGAATGCATGCATGCACACCACTGTGGTCCCTAGCACACACACCCCACATCCTCATCACATTGGATTGGCACCAGTCCACCATGCAGGACTTGTGAGCAGCAACGCCACGCCAAGGCTCCAATTATGTCACTGTACATTCATACACCATTCACACGGACCTGGGGATCACTTCTCCCTGGTCCTGGGGAACCCTTCTCCACCAAAATTGAGGGTGACACCCCTTTTCCGGCAGGAATATCACCCCCACATTCAAACAGCATTCACAACACAAAAAAAAAAATGACCAGCAAAATCAAAAAATTTCCAGCAAAAAAAAAAAAAAAGGAACAAAAAAAAGGGGATCACTTCTCCACCACAAATGAGGGTGACACCCCTTTTCCGGCAGGAATGTCACCCCCACATTCCCAAATCATACACAAACAGAACCGAAAAATTTAAATTTAATTAAAAAAAAAAAAACAACAAAGAAAACACATAAAAGACAAAAATCACTCTGCAAAACAGTCCCCAAATATCTCAAAGACACGTCACAAACAAACAAATAAACTAGGGCTGTGAGAAATAACTATTAATTAATCGATTAATCTTAAATTTTTTTGATCGATCGACAAACTAATGTTAACCTCTCCTCATCTGGATCCAACAGTGGCATCGTTGTACACATTTTTATACCAGTATCATACTTAGCTACATGTTTTTATGACTGCTTTTGCTAGAGTTTGGTATTACTCGCACAATTTATGTAGCTACATCGATTTTATCTCCAGTGCAATATTTATTTTGTTACCTACTTGAAGACTATAAAAGTTTTAATGCTATTCCCATCGTGCGCTGCCTTTGTGTGTTCTTTGTATCCTGCTCTCCATTTTTCCAGTGGTTGGAGCTGCACTGGGAATCGGCCAGCAAGGAGATCAGCTAAAAGTAGTTGGATCTGTATGTGCGTTATAATTAATCGAAATTAGTCGATTAATCGATTAAAAAATAAATCGATTAATCGAACACAAATTTTTTAATCAGTAACAGCCCTAAAATAAACGCTAACAAACAACAGAACAATAGCACCTTGCTGTAGAGGGAGGGATACAAAGGGATGTACTTTTGCAATGGAAGTGCGTTTGTGTCTGTCTATTTATGCTGTCTGCGTAGTTCAGCAAAGTTGCCTGGGGCTACTTCCAATTTCACTGATTGCGCCGCTCCCGAGTTGTGAGCATGTGCACAGAGGTGCTGACCATGGTCTCCTTCAAGCGCGCATGCGCGAGCCAGCCGGCCCTTCATTTGCATGGGGTCACGGCTCATTTCAATGTAACACGCCCACGTCCTTCCCAATTTGTATTACTCCGCCTTACGCCTCTGAAATAACGTTACGCATGCGCAATTTTATGCGTAAAAGCGACGAGAATAGGGTGATTGCTCGGCTACATTGCGCAAGTTTAACGTAAAGGCAGTGCGCTACGCCGGTCCAATAATGCGCAGATGTACCTAAATCTGGCCCATAGCATCTACAAAATAGGTGATAGATTTACGGCTTATTTTATTTTATTTTTTACTAGTAATGGCGGCGATCTGCGTTTTTTTTTTTTTTTTTTTTTTTGTGACCGTGACATTGCGGCGGACATATCGGACACTTTTGACACGTTTTTGGGACCATTCACATTTACACAGCGATTACTGCTATAAAACTGCACTGATTACTGTGTAAATGTGACTGGCATGGAAGGGGTTAACACTAGGGGGCGCTGAAGGGGTTAAAATGTTTCCTAAAGTATGTTCTAACTGTAGGGGGAGGGGGACTCGCAGGGGGAGGAGACCAATGTGTGTTCCTCTGTACTGGGAACACACATCGGTCTCCTCACCGCGGACAGGAGGTGGATCTGTGTGTTTACACACACAGATCCACACTCCTGCCGTAATCAGAGGTAATCGCGGGTGCCCGACGGCAATCGCGGCCGTCGGACACGCGCGCGGGATCGCGAGTGGTGCCGCGGGTGCGGGCGCGCGCCCTAGAACGCCGTGAAGACAGGACGTTGTGTGACGTCCAGTCTCATCGGCGAGGGGTTGTTCAAGACGTAAATCCCCTATGGCCCGCTATTTCAAGTGGTTAAGACCCCTTTCACACTGAAGCGTTTTTACAGCGTTTTATTGTTAAAAATAGCGCTCTTAAAATGCTCATAAAACGCTCTCCATGCATCTCAATGGACCCTTTCACACTGAGTCCTGCAAGCAGCATCTTTGGAGCAGCTTTTGAGCGCTGAAAAAAAAACGCTCCAAAAACACCCCTCTCCATTGAAATGAATTGAAAAAGCGCTGTAAAAACGGCTTACCCTTTCACACTGAGGCGTTGCACTGGCGGGGCGTTGAGAAAAGTCCTGCCAGCAGCATCTTTGGAGCAGCTTTTGAGCGCTGAAAAAAAACGCTCCAAAAACGCCCCTCTCCATTGAAATGAATTGAAAAGCGCTGTAAAAGCGCCTTACCCTTTCACACAAGGTACTGCAAAAACGCCCTAAAACTTTAGGGTCTAAGGTAGAGGTCGACCGATATATCGGCAGGCCGATATTTGGCCGTTTTGGAGAAATCGGCATCGGCCGATTTTCATCCAAATTAGGCCGATATTTAACATGGCCGTTGGCGGTGCCGCGGCTCCGGAGCTAGGCCGAAGTCGCGGCCTTTCCTGATGCTGTGACACAGCATCAGGAAAGCCCGCGGCTTCGGCCTAGCTCCGGAGCCGCGGCCATCTTGGTACACCCAGCGCGGCGGCCCTCCCCTCTGTTTACACCCAGAGGAGGAGGGGCCCGCTCGCTGCTATTTGCTGACTTTTTTTTTTTTTTTTTTAGTTTTAGTAAGTCGGCAGCGGACCTGTAACCGCCAATCGGCGGCCGCCGCTGCTGACATCCTCCACTCTGGAAAAAAAACGTCCCCTGACTGCTGCGCGCCCTGCCTCTGCCTACAAGTCCCAGAATGCAGCGCGGGCCGGTAACTGCTGGCCCGTGCTGCATTCTGGGGTTTGTAGGCAGAGGCAGGGCACGCAGCAGTCAGGGGACTTTTTGTTGACAGTGGAGGATGTCGGCAGCGGCGGCCGCCGATTGGCTGTTACCGGCCCGCTCTGCATTCTGGGGATTGTAGGCAGAGGCGGGGCAGCAGCACGTCAGGGCCAGGGACAAATAGAGTCATGTGCTAGGCTGGTGGACATTGATAAGTGAATGACATTGGGCTGTACTGGTGGGCACTGGTTGGCACTGATGAGGTGATGCACTGGTTGGCACTGATGAGGTGATGGACTGGTTGGCACTGATGAGGTGATGCACTGGTTGGCACTGATGAGGTGATGGACTGGTTGGCACTGATGAGGTGATGCACTGGTTGGCACTGAGGTGATGCACTGGTTGGCACTGATGAGGTGATGCACTGGCTGGCACTGATGAGGTGATGCACTGGCTGGCACTGATGAGGTGATGCACTGGTTGGCACTGAGGTGATGCACTGGTTGGCACTGATGAGGTGATGCACTGGCTGGCACTGATGAGGTGATGCACTGGTTATATGCGCTGGTGGGCAATGATGGGATGCACTGGTGCATTGATGAGGTGGCACTAATGGGCTGCACTGGTGGGCACTGATGAAGTGGCACTGG